>HE670437.1:0-44752 GCA_000313835.2 Heliconius melpomene melpomene | reverse complement strand
AAAAAAAAAAAACCAATTATTCGAACACTTTACGATAATAATGGTCATGAGAGAAGTAAAGTAACGTTTGTCTGTCAACTAAATATGTCAATACTAACAAGCTATACAAACTATTAAAAAGTTTTATTTCGATCTAAACTTTAATGTTTAGTGATAAATATTAGTAATTTTGATAATTTACTTGTTCAGCCACAAGTTTCCATCAATTCGATCCAAGTAAGTACAGATTTTTACGACAAGTCTTTTTTAGATTTTTTTGCAATCTTCACGTTAAATATTTATAAATAATTAGAGATTGATAATATTTTCTTTCCAGGACGTTGGTGGATAAGGCGCGGTTCCATTACCAAGCACTCTTCCACACAATATAATATATTGAAGAACGGAGGGAATTCTCACTATACTCGTACACAGTCACTATATTCTTTTACCCATAATATACCAGAGATGATGATACCACAAAAAAGACATTGGCGTAATCTTCGTGTTCATATTTTCGTTGAAAATTAGAGAGAAGCGGACGAAATAAATCGTGTTTGGTTTTTCGGAAGACTTTTCATTAAAGTGAATTTCGGATGAAATACTGCGGTCGCGCTAACGACCTCAAAGCCCTTTCCAATCAGTACAAATGAGTTAATATGTGTGATTTAACTTGAAGTATTATTGCAATATTAAAAATGTTTATTTAAGTTAAATCAGAATAGGTTTCATCAAACACAGTAAGTACAGTGTTTCGATATTAAATTAATTACGGTGTAATTATGTTAAATGTTATGTAAATATTATTAATTCTCCATTTTTTGAACGAAAGCCCAAAAATTGAGATATACATTTACTCAGCGACAATATTATTACTACGAGACACATGCGAATTAATTTACATTCAACACGAATAAGTAAAAGATTATTTTTTATATAACCAATTTTTTTATACAGCCACAACAGTCAGGTAAACTATAAGAAATAACAAAATGCTGACTTAACAAAAATTGTTAAGCGTAATGAGCATTTTGCATCTATACATATAAATGAAATTTAAATCTCGCTCTGTTATTTCAAAATAACCATGTTTGTAAGTGTATGGTCAGTTACACCATATTAAAATACAAATAAATACGACCTCTTTTCGAAATTAATATTTGTATAGTTCAAGTGGGTGAAGCCGTGCGGGGGCCGCTAGTATTATCAATGAAACGACTGAATATATAAAAATAGAATAACCTAACCCTCCATTAGGTAACCATAGTATAGGGTTTTAATTGGAGTGATACTTTAGTTTCCTTAAGGGAAGAGTAAAAAGGTCGAATCGTAAGAGCTTGTCGAATTTTCTGTCAATTATATTAACTCTTAGTTACTGATCTTCAACTCAAATATATGACGAGTATAGGAATAATCTTTGATGTTATTTATTCTTATAGAATTATGTTAAAAAAATGTATTTATTATTTTTAACCAGTTGTCAGTAATTGTAAGTTCAACTAATATAATTAACAAATTGCATTAAATTTGAAATGGAAACCAACAAGTTTTAGTATCTCTCATATTAAAACTTCTAGGACTTAAATTAAAATTAATGGGGATTTAGTAATTCAATCGTAAGAAAGGGCATGTCAATTGAACGTTATAATAGAGAAAAACCGGAGCAATGACCTTAAAATATATTACTTATTTTCATGCTAGTGAAAACAATTGATTCTTCAAAAGCTAAAACATCGTTGTGCCGACACAGAAAATCAATGATCAAAATGACGTATGAAATGCTACTATAGCTCCAACTCAGAGTAAGAGGCTCGTATCATGTAAAATTTCTATGCTCATTAAAATGCTATATTATGTCTATTTCCCTTTGTTGAATAAAAAAGGAGATAATTGAAAATTGTTTTTGAG
This sequence comes from Heliconius melpomene melpomene, assembly GCA_000313835.2. NCBI lineage: Eukaryota > Metazoa > Arthropoda > Insecta > Lepidoptera > Nymphalidae > Heliconius > Heliconius melpomene. The sequence continues at coordinate 42,865 of HE670437.1, read as the reverse complement.
GAGTTATTTTCCTCCAGAAAAAGGAGTAGTAGTAGACTACGAAATGGGAAATATTTCTTTAGTTGTAACCCGCATGTAGTGGGGTACATAGGAAACACAGTTCAACATCCTGATCTCTACTTTTCGCCTAATTTTCGATATATTGCATGGTGAATGGTGAAACTCAACGCCGTGTCTTATCTAATTACTAGAGCAAGGTAATGAAAATATTAAAAAGTTTATTACTCCGATTGAGAATTGAACCCAAAACCGTTGCGTTTACAGTCACACGCTGTACGACGGCCTTACGGTATATTTTTACTGTTTTATTTCACTACTAGTGGGCCCGGACGTGGCTACGCCCGCGAAAATATAAGCCTAAATAATTAAAATAAGTTAAAAAATAATAATAAGTGGAGATTTATTATTAGAAAAAATATCTGAGTAACCGAAATGAACAAACAAAAGAAATAAAAGTAACTAAAGGAAATTCTTAATATTAGAAAAAGTACCTAAAGTTTGCCGTGTGCGCGTACTAAACATTTTTCTATATTAAATAATTATTAATTTTTGCGAACATTATTAAATAAAATCTCAAATGATTAAAATTACGATATTTTAAGTGTATAACATCTTTATAGATAACCGAACTGAGATAAATTAATTATAAGCAGCAAATAATTACATATAAAATAATAGTAATTCGAAAATATATAAAAATTTACTAAATCATCAAAGTCATCTGCCCGTTAGCGTCGGTCATACAATACCACTCGTAGGCTAGGTCATTTGGAATCAGTGACATCTTAATTATTTATTAGAATGTTATACAGTAAACTATAATTTCCATCTAGATGAAATGCTAAAAGTGACTATTATATTTATTTTCATAAGGATGAATATCAAATTATAGAAATCATCTAATTTTTGTTAATGTATACAAATCTATATCGGCGCGCGCCATGTATACATTAAGCAAACTTACTTTGGGTGACGTTTTCTTAAAACAACAAACTTTGCAAGCCGTTGCTTAGCAACGCGTAGCGATGATTGTTATTAACATGGCGGAATAAATTCCTTGTCAAATTAATTATTTTAATTTATTGGTATATATCGAAAATATTACAAATATGAGAAAAAAAAAGTATCCTATGTTCATCCCGGGACCCTCAAGTATCTCTATATGAGTATTTTATCACAATTTAATTAGCGGTTTGGCCCTGATTGCGTAAAGGACAGACAGACAGACAGACAGAGTTACTTTCGTATTTATAATATAGGTATGGATAGCAAAATATTATAACTAATTACTGTTAAATGCATTGTTGCGAAATAAATACGCTTTGCTTCTGCAAATAATAAGACTTTCAAGTTTCTGCGACGTGTTTAGAGATACATTCAGAATATTATTATAACTTAAGGTTTATTTTAAAAATAAATTTCCAACAATAGATTTATAGCAAGTACTTAATAAAAATATTTTTCTAGAATAAGAAAACACGTTGTTTATGAATACTTCATTGTTATATGTACATAAATTATTACAATATTACAACTTTTGCGTAGGAAGTAGGAAAATTACAATTCTCGAGTTGCAACATTTTAATATACCTACAATGATATCCTATTTTTCTATTTTATTTAAAACCTCAGGTGGAAGTATCAGCACAATAGAACTCTCTTCATCAATAGAATAGAATCATAGATTCAACTCGCCATGATATTTATCAGCTTAGTGTTATTCCAAGCTATTCAAAGTAACACCTGCCTTAATAGTTGCTAGTGATAATATCTTTGTGATAGATTTCATCGCGCGCGTCCGACATAGCCGTGACACGTCGCTTTTATGAAAGGGAACCTTCACAATCATTTCTACAGGAGAATTCTTGGGTTGTGTGTATGTAAATTTTATATTGGGATACCTATTATATTATATTTATTATAGAGAAGAATAAATGTTATTTTTATATCTCTATAGATTTTGGAAAAAAAAGCCAAGAACAATCTTTTAATCAGTAGGTGCATTAAAATAAAAGAAACAATTATGTTAATAATAATGCTTGCAATAAAAGTAACATACATTTTTTATTATTTCAGAGACTGGGCCAATATTTTTAATCATTACGATTTTTATAATAATATTTATGATTTAAAATAACACCTCATAGAATCTTTACTTTCCACACATAGAGTTATGCTTGAATAATTGAAATGGAACTTTCGAATCACCTGAGGCCACCGTGGCGCAGACGTGCGACCCGCGATGGTTGTGAAAAATTTAATATTTTAATTGTTAAATATTTTAATTTTCTCGCTCAGGTAACGTGGAAAAAGGCGGCTTTGATTTTTGCCACTCAACACGCAATGCCTCGAGAATTCAACGCAAGGAGAAGAAGAAGAGTAGTGAAGTGTCTTAATGGGAACGGAGTGTCTTAACACTATGTTCCCAGGTTCTCTCTGCCTAACCATATATATGCATAATACCTTTCTTTAAAACAATATTTTTTGGGACACAAACAGTACATTAAATTTTATGTAACAAAACAAACAATTTACAATTGTATTTATAAAAGTTTTTTTAAGCTGTTTCTGAAATAACTGAGAAAAGAACATAGTTATTAAAGGCATATTTTGTACTAGCGGACGCGCGCAGCTCCGCTTACTTATTTAGGAGTGGATTCTAATAACCCATGAAACATGTGTTCAATGAAATATTTTTAAGAGTCTAAATTTCAAATTTTATAAAAATCGGTGGCGATTTAAAGATTTTTCCATACAAACTTCCAACCCCTTATTTGCACCCTTACGGGGTGAATTCTAGAAAACCATGAAACTGAATTTCAAATTTTATAAACATCGTTGTCGATTTAAAAAAAATTCCATACAAACTTTCAACCCCTATTTCACCCCTTTAGGGTTAAAATTTTTCAAAATCCCTTCTTAATGGATGTCCAGATCAGGAAAGTAAACATCTGTCCAAATTTGACGTTTCTACCATCAGCGGTTACGGCTGTGCGCGCGTCTTACCTCAGTCAGTGAGGACAAGTCCTTTTATATATATAGATTACATTTAGAAATTGGAAACAAAGCTTTATTACGTGCACGTAACCTATGAGATGCAAAATTAAGTTTACTTACGAGAACAGAGGAATCGATCATATTGTTTACTATCGTAGACAACAACACTTTATCTCTGAGATTAGGGCGGTTCTCCAGCGATATGTATACTAAAATGTTGATGAGGGGCTCTGCATGAGCTCACTTAAACGTAGATCGTTTAAGTGACGAAGAAATTGGTTATGTAAACATTCAAATCACTTGGTATAAATCTTATATAGAGGATTCCAATATGTGGAGCAATAATCCAAGATTGACCATACCAGATCATTAAGTAACGGGATGGTTTTAGCCCGTTTTAAATCTTTAGATACATGTAACATAAAGCCTAACATTTTGTATGCTCTTTTGGTTATAATGCTAATTTGCGATCCAAACGACAATTTAGTTTAACAACGAATAATATAATAATAGAAAAAATAAGGGTGTTTTTATTCTTAAATCTGTAATTATTAAAATGTTACTAAAAGAAATGCTTAAAATTATATGTCTTAAGTATGTGGTTCGATCGATATTATTTTCAAATATTTTCTAATCCCCGTTGTAGGTAATTAGATTTCAATGATAATTAAGTGAAAAACAGAGATCCGAGTCTACAATAACGCCTTTGATGCTTTAAACAGGGAAGACAACATTTAAGTGATTAGCTACGAAAGTCCTGAGAGGCCACTTTGTGTGTTAAGGGAGTTGTCTAAACATCTTGATTAGTATCGCGTGTTAGATTCAATTAGAATACTAATTATAAATTATATGTTAGTTTTGAAATAAACTAAATATATACTCAAGGCAATGCTTCTAGAATTCGGCGGAAAGTGGAGAACGGAGTGTCTTAACACTAGGTTCACTCTGCCTACCCTGCTGTGTACGGGATACAGCGTGAACCTGACAAAAGGATTAATATAAATATAATATATTATTTTTAACGGTACAATGGAAAATAAAATTTTACATTCAAAATGATTTGCATACAAATGTTGAAAGGCTTTCGTGAGTACACAGCGCATATCTGTTTACTTTTAATACAATTTGAAATACTTATGTTTCGTAGAGTGAATTAATGGACAAAGCCTGGGCCAGCTTTGTGTTAAATAAAACTGAAGAAACATGGCCGTTCATAGCCTGTAACAAGTGGTCGCGTGATTCATACACTCGACTAAACTCTAGTTAACTTGTTTAAACTTTTACAATTGAACAACATAAAATAAATGTAGCTAGAACGAATGCGGAGAAAAGAACAAAAGAGTGAAATGCAAGGTACCTAAGATATTTTTTTTACTTATATTTTTTATAATTATTTTATTTTTTAAACAAAAACTTATTAATAGTTTTTTTTTATTTAGTATTAAATACTTAATAAAGTATTTATGCAAGACGTTTCTCATCACAAATGATTTTAATTTTATTTATAACAAGATTTTAAATTACTACATGCATACATGACTTAATAGTGCTAACTTGGACAATATCTGAAGGTGTATATGATAGTTGTGAGTTACCCAACTCACCTCATTATACTTCATTTTAATCTGATTAAGTAAATTGCGGAATTAGGATCCCCCCCCCCCAAATAATACTGCCTGCCTCTAAAAGTGAAGAAAAGAAGCGAAAGGAGTTATATATTCTTAGACTTTCTCTACCTGATAAAATAACGTAGATAATATACTTATTATGTCTGTGACGTTAAAAGAATATTGCAATCTATTTTAAAACGTAAAGTTATGCCTTTTACCCTTAATGGCAGTTATTAGAACCTGGGCTCCGATGATTTATCTGATTATTTGTCCGACTGTCGCCACTACTTGAAAGGAAATGTTCTATTTTGTTGGCATAGAATTTGGCAAACCTTCAGATATGGTACAATTTCAATAGTGTAACATTGGTTACCTTAAAACAACGAACTTTCAAATTGAATATTGGTTTATCATTTAGAATTTATTATTGTTTATATAATCAATATAAAACACTTCCATCTTCCTACGTTGAACTTCTTGATAAATTTAAACAGAGGGATCTATTTTGGATATAAAAATGCTTTTTATTTTCTACATAGTCTCGGCTCATCCAAGACTAACCTCTTCGGCTGGACATAGTACTCATTGACGAGAACCAACTGATACTGGAGTGTAAAGTGAATGTCTGGAAAGGTAGATACGCTTGAAAACGGCTGTTTTAAACTAAGTGTGTCGAAGACCGAGTACATGGTCTGCCGACCCGATTCGAGCTCTATCCATATAGTCATGAATCAGCCATTAGGTCGGAAAAGTTCAAATACCTTGAGTCCGTTGTGCACAAGTCTAGAGGCATCTATCACGGTAGAATATCGCCCAAACTCAAAGGGTTTATATACATGATTCGACCGGTTCCTTTTTCTAGCAGCGAATGGCCAACAGAATTTCGGCTCACTCAGGAGCTTCACGACACGAAAATGAAGATGCTGAAGTGGATGGTGCGGCGTAACGCGGTCTGACCGCATACACAATACATTCATTCGAGGTAGTCTTGGAGTTTGTGACGTAGCGGTGAAATAGAAAAATAATATCAAACCATCATATAATTATTAATCAGGAATTATGCATTTCTTTCAGTCGTTATTAAAATATATACTTGTTTATTTTAATAATATTTCTGGTTCAAAGTTATTACAAAATACATCGAAAAGTTATAATTTTTTCGGTACGATATAGATATGAATATAATATAAAATTCCCACATCAGTTAATTCTTATATTTCAATATTAAATGGATATCTAATAATATTCTTTATTTATATGCAGCAAAAGACATGATTGCATGGTTCTCATTTTATGGAAATGAAGTAAATCGGTTGAATAGTGTGTAATTTTGTAAATGGCTACGGCGGAAGCGGCGACGTCATCCACTGCTGAGTACGTACTAATTTATTTCTGTTTTAATGTCATACGTAGCATGGTATCTATGTGAGAGTATTGCAGAATAGAACCATTCGAATATTTAAAATTTAATGATTTTTTAGAGCTATTTGTATTACACATAAAAAATATTACAAACTTATATATGTAGATAATTTCATACAAAATGAGTGCATAAGCCCACAAACTTAAAGTTGTTAACTTTGACAAATTGCACCTAATCCAAAAAATGGTATAGAACCAGGTGAGCCAGTTCGACTCGACCAGCTTTTTATATTCGGTATTTACCGAACATAAGAGTTATTTTTATATTTATATATGTGTATAAAATTTTAGAAGTTTCATTTTGAACCAAATTTTCATTCAAACTAATAAACGAACTTTGAACTACAACATTAGTTAAATTGTCTTGTTGTGCTTACATATATGTAATTTGTAGAGTAAGTAGTGGAAAAAATTAGTAAGTTGGACAGTTAAGTCTGTGGGGATGTTTTTAATTATTATAATAATTTTCAACTAAGCTCATATTTTAATTACTAGCCACAGTTACGTCTTGTTACTGTTTCATTTCCGGGAACTATTTACTTGTGACATTTGTCATGAAAGGTCAACTTGTTGAATATTCCGTAAAATGAACACTAAGTAATTTCTATGAATACAATTTAATATGCTTGAATATTTCAGCGAATCGTTAATATAGGAAGGTCGTTGTAATATTTTTTAAATTTAAATATAAGCATTTAAAGGTGAAATATCGTTTGTAGTAATACTTTTTTGACATATGGTAATTAATAAACTTAATAAATTCCGATCATTCCTTAAATATATTAATATTTCAGAAGATTTTATTCACTTAATGTAGCTACTAATGAATACATTAAATAGTATTAATAATTGCAATAGACAAATAAATATTATTAGATTCTTTTTCATATTCATAAGTCTATTTACTATTTAGAGTCCACTTATAAAGCAGCTGTTCTTTGATATTATAATTTTATATAATATACCAAATAATTAAATATATTAAAATTCCAAAAGATTTTATTAACTTAATGTAGCTACTAAATGAATACATTAAATAGTATTAATAATTGCAATACACAAATAAATATTAACAAATTTTATTCTTTTTCATATTCATAAGCCTATTTACTATTTAAAGTCTACTTATAAAGCAGCTGTTCTTTGATATTATAATTTTAAATAATATACCAAATATTTGATAAGGTTATAAAGGACTTAAAATTTGTGACGAAGGTAATCGATGGTTTAATACACACTAGTGAAGGTTGTTGTCAAAATTCGGTCAAATTATAGTAAGCAAAAGACCAAAGCTTACGTGCCGATCGGTCTTTTACCATGGTCTCTGGTTTCCAAGTTATGATGGACACCTCAAACGTGATGGCCACTCCCTTGCCACTAGTCCTACGCAAAATCTCCGACTTGCAATTACGTAAGTTATCTTGTGTATACCATTCGTTCTAGTAAAAGATTCACAGTGACAGCATGTTCGCAAGCTGTTTGTTATCATTTATGTCCAGTGGCCTTACTTATAAATAGGGTGTTCTATCTTAATTCTGTAGAGCTTTTCTTGTAGTAGTGTTCGCTGTGTGGGTACATGTGTGTATAGATAGGTGTTCGAGTGTGTGCGGGTGTGAATGAGCGAGGGTCGCAGGGGCCGGCGGGCGGGGCGCGGTATCGACGCGCGCGCCACGCCTGCGCCGAGCTCCTCACCTGTTGCGGCGAGGCCATGGAAAGATACTCTTTCAAATTAAGGTGGACACCTGATACCGAAATAAAAGCAGAGTTGTCGATAGTCAGCCGTTACGTCATAGGCTCGATATAAAATACCCTTCAGTAACCTCACATAGCCTGGCTGAACTTTATTTCGCTATAATAAATTAATTATTTTTTAATTTAATTAAATTAAGGTCGACATTACAGGAACAAGGAGGAAAGGAATAAAAATGTTATAATGTAATAGGAAGGTTGGCCGGAAATCAACATGATCAATTTCAAGTGTTTTTTGGTAAATAAATAAGTGTATTGTATTTTATATTTATATTCTATTTAAATATTTTAACCGTATATAAAAATATATATTTGCATTCTTATCATGCACAATATTTAGGCTAATAGTAAGTTTATAATAAGTTTAAATGTAGTGTGTATCCGCACATAGCTGAGTTAACAGAGGGAACCTGGGAACCTAGTGTTAAGACATATATTTTCATTGAGATAATTCCGTTCCCGATATTCCGCTGAATTTTAGTTGGAAAGGTAACGCCGCGATCATCATCAGACCGAGGAAATGAAAATATTAAATATTTCGTTTCCTCGAGTGAGAATTGAACCCACAACTGCATCATGACTGGCCTCTATAGTAAATCTATATAAAGTAGTAAGTACGTAAGTCCTCTTTTACTCAATCATTATTGTATTTAAAACATTTCCAATATTTTCAAGGGCACGCTACGTAGAAGTATCAGAATATATTAAACAATAAAATAAATATTAGTGGAGTACATATAAAGAGAATTTATAAAATGTATATTTCAGTGATGTTAGATAGACTCATAAATATAAATATACATACATTGGATGCACCGGCTAGACAGACTATGACCAGTGCTCCTTGTGGTCCCTGGAGATTGGGAGTTCGCTTGTAACTATTAATCTTAATAAATTATCTACTACAGAATAATAACTATGAACTTATTATATAATTTAGTTTTTACAACGAGTAAAAAGCTAACATGGCCTAATTGAATAATTAATTGAAGAATAATTTTAATTATTTGCATATTTTTAAAAATAAGCAAGATTTTTTAAAATATTTTTATCACATTAATTAATTCAACATTATAATTGAATATTATTAATCGTTATCTATACATAAATATAAATAAAATGTCTGTCGCTACATCTGTCGCATAAAAGCTACTAAAAAACTTGTATGATGAAATGAAATCTTGATTTTTTTGTATAACTGTCTATCTTTCTGTTTGGCGGGGCTGATCCCCGGAATAGCCGAACCGATATTTGTAGAATTTTTATTGGAAGATAGAGGCTTTTTCTCCCGAAATTCCCGCGGGATGAGTATAAATCGTGTTTACTGAGAGTAAACCTACCTGCCACATACATATGGGTCTAATAACTAAACATTTTTATATTAAATACGACTTTTTTTGCGAGCAAAAACAAATAAAATAACAAAACAAAATTGAAAAGCTTAAATAAAAAATATGTAGTGTATAGTAGTAGTAGTTTTTCCTAAATAATCGTATCAGCCGCTAGCTTGTCAATATAATAATGAAATTAAAGTTGAAAAATATATATATTTTTATTTCGCTGGTAAATTTTACAGATATACATGAAATTTTATAATATAAGTTTTTTCAATCGCTGTCCCATATCGTAGGCAGAGGGAACCTACGTTCGGAACCCAATTTTCACCGAATTTTCGAGGCATTTCGAGGCGTTACAATGATTAACATTATTAATAGGCAGAATAACCATATTTTAAGAAAAGAACAAAAAATATATCTCTTTCTATATAAGAGATTTAAAAAAAATACATAACTTACGAATCAATTATTCAGATCCATATATTAATTATATTTAACTAATTTACTTTTACTTTTAGTTTGTTAGGTTAGTTTGAAGGTTGTAGGGCATCGTGTGGGCAGTTACAGCTTTTCTGAACTACGACTACGGGACGGCATTCAGCGCTAACCATAATGTTTCGAGAAAAGGTTAATTGTGTTTTACTCCTTACCGCAACGGCTGTAACGCTAAGATGTCTAACATAAATTTCATATAATTACACTTTGTATTTTAATTATGGCTTGGTATAGAATATTATAATTTTGTGTGAAGCAAAGTTATATATTGCTATTTTTTAGCTTCGTATTTTCTGTTGTTTACTTAATTTGGTATTTCAAATTGTATATGTTATTGGATAAGTAAATAATTTTATAGACTTAAGTATACATAAACTATGTCAAATAAAATTAAATAATTGCTATTATAAATTTATTATAAGTTTGTAAATATATGTATAATAAATAGTGTATACACCCCTTAAAGACGGGTTAAAAAATAATCCCTTAAAGGATTTTCAGATTTTTATTATATTTCTGATACAATATTCAGTTCAAACGTCAATAAAATTTCTTTTCTTTAACAAAGTAAAATAAAAGAAGATAAGGCCAGACCATAAATACAATTGAGTTGATTCTCTATTGATCACATAATCAGAATTCATGCAGCAGGCCATATGTTCCTACGCATACGTCGCTTGACTCTAATGGAGCTATGACAATCGAGGCCTCGGGTCCAAAGTAAATGGCTAAATGAATCAGGTGTCTGTTATATCCATCTCTATGACAGCTATTGGCAATGGAATCATCATACATTGCTATTTTAACTTGTCACATACTAATTACCGTGCACAACAAGGTAGGCAGAGGGAACCTAGTGTTAAGACACTCCGTTCCCCACTTTCTGCTGAATTCTGGAGGCATTGCGTGTTGAGTGGCAGAACTGAACGCCGCGCCTTGCCTCGACACCAGATCGAAGAAATGGAAATATAAATGTAAATAAATATTTCACTTCCTCGAGTGGGGATCGAACACACAACTGTCGCGTTACGGTCACACCCTTGTGCTGATATTAGTTTAGTATTTACATTACTGTATTTGTATGTATGTTAAGTTTAATATTTTTATATTTTGATATCAAATAAGTGATCAATTTCATAATTCTTGGTTTTAAATTCAAAATAATAAAATTTGTTTGAATGTCTCATGTTTATAATATTACATTAAAGTAATGTTTTGACAATTATTTATTATTAATCCGTAAAGGTTATAGTTAAGAAATAGATATTTTGGGAGTACTATTGACATTTACACTAATGTCACGTCTAATATAAATTTAAAATAAACTCAGTTTTTTGATAATCTAAATTTATTTTTATATTTTTAAGGCTTATTTTACACAATTTCATATAGTTTGAAATAGGTATAAAGTAGACGAGATTCTACGTTAAGTTTATCCCTTGGGACGAACAGTGTTGCCTCGTATAACATCAGAAGTAGCCCATAACAATATTTTACTTGGATTATACTAAAAATAACACACAAAGCTTATACAGGTCTCGTCACGTACATATGTATGTACATGCATGCTACGCACGTGCGCCACAAACCACCATATTAACTTTATTGCAATAATAAATAAATAATTTTCTAAATTCTATTTGAATAATATATTTAATTCATTGTTTGCGAACCAATTCGTACAGTTATATTTTTTACTTTATAACAGAATAATTTGTTTACCATATATTTGTATATCCTATAAATTAGTGATAATAATATATATATAATTATTTTTTTATTATTAATAATGTAGTCAAGATGTAGAGTTTTAAGAAATCAAATGCTACAAGAGTACTACAGCGCTACGCTTATGTAATAAAGATGCTACGAAACGCACTATATTAATAAAGTTTTATTCCTTTTTCATTATGAAACTTCTCAACTGTATCTATGTACATTATTTTTCATATATTTTTGCACTATCATTTCTGATTTACATCAGAAGTGACGACAAAAATATGGTACCGTCAAGTTGGTCATGGAGTATGAAGGTGGGAAACGAAATCTTGGGATGTTCATATTAGTAAATCTTAGACTTGAGCTCGATAGGTTTATTTTATATATATAATAAAAAGTGTATTCTTAGTTCATTAAAGTAATAAATATTTTTTATTAAATTAAAATAAAAATTATATTCAATGAAATAAAGTGATAAAGCTCTGATGGTCTCAAAGACGTAAAGAAAACCCCTCCTTATCATCTAAACATCTCCGGATTCTGAAGAAGTTGACCTCAGATAATGTGGACAAATGTAATAAGGAGAGACATGGGCGCTGCGATGTTTAATGATGGAAAAGACCAAGAACGCATCCTATAATCAGATGGGAGTCTCTTCTACGCATTATTATGCGTAGAGGAGAGAGAGATCTTCAACATTTTATATTATATGCTATATATGTTTTTAATTAATGAAACTCGACCTGTAGTAATTTAAAATACATATCATATTCTATATGCGGATTCTTTATCAAATTGCGGTTTGTTTGTGAATGAATTCAATGTAGTTGTATTTATATCATGCGGTTACATATATATTAATGTCAATTATATCACCACTATAAAAAGCTTTAAAAAAAAGGATAAAGTTCACAGTCTTTCATTAAACAAAACAAGAAAACTAAAACAATATAGTGAATTTATTATATAATTAAACATTAATAGTTTTCAATCAAGTATTTTATAATTTATTAATTGAAATATCTAAGAAAAATGGTTTTATCCTTGACTCACATACAAAGCTTTCTTTGAAAAGCTGTGCAGAAACATCAACTGTAGGTGTAGCACTAACTGCTCTACTCCCCGCGGTTAATGTCAAGTTCTCGCCACAATTTCTCACTTGCTCCGGGATTGCCGTTTGTAGAATATTATAAGAGTCTTCCATAGATGTTTTAATCAAGCTTAGAGTTACTGAAGTGTGAGATTTAAATAAGATAGCAGCTTCACGCTGTATACATACACATAGCAGGGTACGCAGAGGGAACCTCATGTTAAGACACTCTGTTCCCCATTTTTCGCTGAATTCTGGAGACATTACGTGTTGAGTGGCGGAACTCAACACCAGAGCGAAGAAATTAAAATATAAATTTAAATAAATATTTGACTTCTCGGGTGGGAATGGAACCCACAACGGGTCGGGTTACAGTCACACGATTGTGCGCCTGCTCCATGACGGCCTCAATAAATTAAATAAGATGAAATGAAATTATATGAAAGGTTTATCTTCTTCTTTTTCTTTTTATTTGTAGGGGAGATGAGTTTTATTAGTATTTATTACTCTCACATTCCTCTACATATTCCTCTCAATATTAAACGCAATAGGATACGCAATACAAGTGACAAAAGAAAAAAGAAACATCTAATCCATCATAATAATTCACGGCTTCGACAACTCTATCTTCTTTTAGAAGAAATAAGCAAAGAAATAAGTTTTACTATTCGCATGCAATATCATTAATTGCACATTTCATAGAACAACTGTTTAATATATTAGGTTGGGCGTGTTTGTATGTATAAATATATTTTTTACAGTTTACTTGCCAATTAATTGTTATTTATTGTACTAGAAAGTTTAAAAGAAAACTCTTTTATATAACTAATTCATTCCGGTAAACAATTGTAATGTTTCTCTTAACTGTATATTAACGTGACGAACAAAGAAAGTAATTGTTGCTAAAGTATAATTCAAAGCTGTTTCTACATAGTTATGTAAAAAATAAAAGGTCTCATTTAAAGTCCTGGTATAATGAATTTGGTGATTAATTAAATAGTCTCAAGTAAGTTCGTATTACAATTTTTTATGATTAATTTTAAAAGTATGACCACTTTTTTTCTATATATATGCGGCGTTGAGGTCCGCCATTCAACATGCATTGCCTCCAGGATTCGGCGGAAAGCGGAGTGTGTCAGATCGGAATGGGGACGGACTTAAAACTAGTTTCCCAGAGGGACCCTCTGCCTACGCTGCTATGTGCGGGAAAAAAAACTACATACGAGTATATTTATAAAATAACTTCGAACTTAAAGGTTAACCACCGCAGTAAATATAAATAGCATAATAAGTTTTAACAGTTATCGTTATTATGAACCAATGATAAAACATCAACGACACCACATCATCATCATCATCAACAAATAAATATATAATATCTACATCGTACCGTATAAAAATGATAAAAAGGTATAATATATATACAGGGTGTCCCAGGAGTCAACGATAAAACGAAAACAGGTGATAGACCAAGTCGTGACAGTTATGAGAAAAATATAAAAAAAAATCTGTGTCAAGTATTTTTGATATTATATTGATTTAAAAAAAAATCGGAAAAACCGACACCTTGTGATGATTTTTCAAGTCCTAAGACTACAAATATTACTCTTTTTTCATTTTTTTTTCTGTAATGTAATCATGAGTAACCCTTCCGTGAATTACAGTTTAAGATTGAAATATACCTGCATCAGTTTTCAATAAAATGTGGTATTTTTGCCAAACATTAAATTCAAAATATTTACTACACCCAACTTTAACCGACTGTACTGTAAAAAAAATGTACTACACTGTTTTTGCAAGTAACTTTAAAAGTTGGCGCATTTAATCTGGATTCCGAAATGGTACGATACTTGCTGGATTACTTCTTTGTTGAAGAGAGAAAAATCGAAATACACGATAATCGGGATGACGTTTAGCGTTTTGGTATCTTTTCCGATACATTCTAGCTGCAGCATTAGCATTACATAACCACTCTCCATGAATGAAATGCATATTGGCAATGTGTCAAAGACCGAGTATATGGCCTGCGAGAGCCCGGACTCGAGCACTATCCTTATAAGTCCTGGGCCAGCCCCTAAGTCGGAAAAGGTTAGAACGGTATCCTGCGCTCACAGACCACACCAGTGACCTGCCGCCACTTAGCCCAGGCAACGCTTATCTGACCATGGAGATCGTGATCGATGGCTCCACACTCGTGCATGACTGATCTAAGATAACTGAACTTTTTCGACTTAGGGGCTGACCCAGGACCTATAAGGGTAGTGCTCGAGTCCGGGCTCTAGCAGGCCATATACTCGGTCTTTGACACATTGCCAATATGCATTTCATTCATGGAGAGTGGTTATGTAATGCTAATGCTGCAGCTAGAATGTATCGGAAAAGATACCAAAACGCTAAACGTCATCCCGATTATCGTGTATTTCGATTTTTCTCTCTTCAACAAAGAAGTAATCCAGCAAGTATCGTACCATTTCGGAATCCAGATTAAATGCGCCAATTTTTAAAGTTACTTGCAAAAACAGTGTAGTACATTTTTTTACAGTACAGTCGGTTAAAGTTGGGTGTAGTAAATATTTTGAATTTAATGTTTGGCAAAAACACCACATTTTATTGAAAACTGATGCAGGTATATTTCAATCTTAAACTGTAATTCACGGAAGGGTTACTCATGATTACATTACAGAAAAAAAAATGAAAAAAGAGTAATATTTGTAGTCTTAGGACTTGAAAAATCATCACAAGGTGTCGGTTTTTCCGATTTTTTTTTAAATCAATATAATATCAAAAATACTTGACACAGATTTTTTTTTATATTTTTCTCATAACTGTCACGACTTGGTCTATCACCTGTTTTCGTTTTATCGTTGACTCCTGGGACACCCTGTATATATACCTTTTAGTAATTTTTAAAGGAGTCATTGTGAACTAGTAGGATAGGGTCTGACTGTTGACTGTCGTTGAAAGGCGGTGGTTGTAGCTTCGATCCCCACCCCTAAATTATATAATACCTACGTAATGCTTAGGAAATTATCTATCTGAATAGTTTTCTCCATATGTTTAAGACAATATTTATAAAATCCGTCATTTTTAAAAATTATTAATTAATCTTCCTTAAATTAAGTACAAATAATTAACCACATGAACAATCACAATCTGAATTATATAACCACGAAGCAATTAAGCGCATTTGTGTATTAACACATGTGTGTTGTTCGTACAAACACAATTAAACATAACTTATATCAACAAAATGTTAATAAGTATGGTAATAAAGGCGTCGAACGCGTAGGTACATCTACATACATATATCAAAGTTCGCTATCTAAAGAACTATAGGATTTACGGTTAAGTTGTTATTATCATTAGCACCTATTTATCCTCGCGTCGTCCGAGCTATCAGTCAATGCAACAGGTTTGTTACGTTTTTCCGACAGTTTGAGTGCACTGAGAACTTCCTCAAAAGGCATAATTGGTTAACCATATTTGAAAATAAATGTAATTTACTTTGCTTTTAGTAAAATGTAAGTCCATCTGTCTTTTCTTAGTCAAGATCTTCTCTTAGGAGGGCAATCTAGTAGATAAACCTAGAAGCTCCACAGATGACAGAATCACTTAATACCATTTTACCAATATTTACCATGAAATCATTTATATTTGAATTAATGGAAAATATTGAGAACGAACTTACCTATTTGTGGAACATCGTAGGGCCGGCCGGAGCGCGAGGCACGCAGCATCATTTGGCTCGCGAGCTCGGCCGGGATGTGCGGCGTGCGCTTGTTGTTGCGCATTCGACGGCGGTCTTTGTGCAGGGGCTGGTGCATGTAGGAGTCAGGGTCTGATGGCGCCGAGTCCGGCTCGAAGATGTCATGGAGAGGTCGCGAGCGCAGCTGCAGGTCGCGGCTGCTGCGCCACTCGGCGGGGAAGCGGCGCGGCGCGGGCTCGGCCGCAGTGCGCAGCGCCAGCGCCGCCAGCACCGTGGTCACGCAGCACACGCGCATGGTCGCGGGCCGCGCCCCCCACCGCACTTGCATCAGATACTACTTGGTGCCCTCGCACGGCCCCACGCTCACACCCCCCGGGCGCGTGCCCGACCACATTATTCAAGCTCCACTATTAAATTCGTATATTTTCCGTTTTTAATTCAGATTTATTAATGTGTGATAATTGCCGCTATTTTGATTTCTCTTTACGCTGATTGTTATCTGAAACAAATAATACTGTTTTAATTTTAAGTGAAATACAATTCCCACTCGAGGATATGACATATCTAGTGTCAAGGCAAGGCACGGCGTTGAGATCCACCACTCAACACGCAATGCCTCCAATATTCGGTGGAAATTAGAGATCGGAGTGTCTTAAAACTATGTTCCCTCTGCCTATCCTGCTGCATGCGGGATACAGCGTGAAGCATTAATGCTTCCCTCCACAGTTCGAACTCCTCTCTCTAGATAACCATTCGGAATTATTCTACTAATTTAGTCTTCGAGCTACGTTCTAGAGAGTTTCGCTGTTATATCTCTACTTCTACTGCATACAAATTAATTCTAAGCCTATTCTTGGTGAGTTAGTTGGTAAGGTTAGAGAACTTGTTTACTTTAAAATAATATCTGAGTGAATTAGTTATGTTCAGTTCCTTGCTGTGGCAGTTCAAAGTGTGATTATGAGTTTAGCCACTGAGCAAGCAATGTATTGATTTCGGGCGGGAAACGGAATGTCTTGAATCTTGGTTCTCTAATATGAGTGTATTGTGTGTTTTTAAATAGAGGGCATAAAAATTACATTTAGGTTGTAAGACAGTGATACAACTAAAAATTATAGGTATTTGCTCAGTATTGTAATAAATAATTTCAACGAAATTTTTATTAAAAGAGATATTATTATCAGCAATTTTTGAGATAAAATTGAGTTTTTGTTCAAAAACTACCAATTTAACTTATTTATATAACAATTATTAAAGATAAACATTTTTTTGCTGGCGAAAAATGGTAGTGGCATTTTGGGTAGGTGTTGGTATTTTACGAGTATGCTTGCAACACCGAAATCCTATAAGAGCCAATCCGACTCTTTTTTCTTCGATTTTTCTCTTAGTAAAAATCTGTATATATCTATGTCGAAATCTAGAAATGCTGAACTTGTTATCGATGTAAAAAAACAGAATATGTATATGAAGCTCTGAGTTTACGGGAAATAATAAAAGTTTTACCATAAAAACAAATAAAGTGTGGTCTAAGTCCTAACGTTCACTACTAGATTTTACGTTTATTCTAAGAATAAAAGTTTGTCTTTAATGTTATTTCTCTTTAACTTATAGGTACGCGTCTCAAGTGAAGTCATAAAAAGATTAATATTTTGTTTAAGTTTATTGCAGCTTTACGCTGTATCCCACATGTAGGAGGATAGGCAGAGAAAACCTACTATTAAGACATTCCGCGTCCTGCTTTGCCTCCGCACCAGATCAAAGAAATGAAAACATTAAATATTTCACTTCCTCGAGTGGGAATCGAACCCACAAACTGTTGTGTATTTTGCATAGTGCTTAATATACCAACTTAATTTTTTTTGAAATTTATCATACTATTAATGTATAGGTATCTTATATAATTATAATCGAGATAGAAAAGGATTGTAAGTTTATGTTAACAAGATTTCTGCGAAAACTTTAATTCTGTTTTATGACTTGAGATCTTTTTATGAGGCAGGAATTAAGCCCTATACGACAGGAATGTAGTTCATTAGGTATCGTGTTAGAATTTATTAAAACATTAATAAAGTGAGCTTCACGCTATATCCTGCACACAGCAGGGTAGGCAGAGGGACGGATGGGGAATGAGTACCCTACGATACTCCGTTTCCTACTTACCGCCAAATTATTTGAAGCATTGCGTGTTGAGTGGCGAAACTCAACGCCAGGCCTTGGTGCCAGAGCAAATGGATTGAAAATATTAATAAATAATAATTCATTCCATCGAGTGGGGATCGAACCCACAACCATTGCGTTACAGTCAAACTCTTGTGCCGCTGTGCCACGACGGGTTTATTAAAACATTATTCATAATAAATTATAGATAGATTACTTAAACAATGACACACGGCTTCACTGATTACCCACGTATAATTTACTTCATCACGCTGATGTATACTTAAATTAGGGGCGATGAAATTTTCGTTGATAGGTCTACATTTATCCATCAACTTTAATAACAATGCTCAAAAGAGACGGTGAACGATCCAAATTCTATTCATTCGTTCATTTATCAAGTGTATGGAACTTCCATTATTTAAGCACGGATCCTAGGTATAGTGAGTAATGATTATTTATTATATAAATATTATGTGGGTATGTTTAACGTTAATTGGAATAATCACTATAGGTTCTAAGCTTTAAAGATAGCTGATAATTTGTCATCATATTCGATGGCGGAATCCATTTTTTATTGACAAAGACGACGCTAATATTTGTAATTTATATATAAACAATTTCTAAAATAAAATTAAAAGTACGTACCATATTTAACAATAGTCGTTGCTAATGTAATATGTAGTTATATCATACATGTTAAACCATTAATTCGAAAAATTTTGAATAAAATATATAATACATATAATATACCAAAAATATTATTAAAAAAATATTTGATTGTTACTCATATTACGCTTCCAAAAGCTTTTATTAATTCAAAACATAAAAAAAGTATAACACGGAGCTTCGTAGATAAGTTTAGCTATAGCAGCGTAGGCTAACGAAATGTCGTTAAACGTCCACGTTCAATATTTTCGACTGCTTTTACAATACAGGTAAGTTAAGGGCCAAAACCTGTGGCGTGCTATCGGCAAGGCTATATTTATAATCGGGTGGCGTGCGGTGGGTCGTTGACGTCAGTGGCCGCGGGAGGCAAGGCGCGAGGCGGGCGGCGCCCTCTTACACGCACTTGCAAATTCGCACCTCCATGAATGGAGGAATTAAATTATCCCCAGATCGACTCTCAATATATATGACTTGAGTTGAACTCTAAAGTATCTGCGCATACTCGATCGACGCTTAGCCAGACTTCGCGATGTTATTGAACTGATACGGCAGGCATCATGTGAATTTATTATGTCTTGCTCCAAATATATAAATTATATACAATTTCAACACGATTTCATTATTAACGCAACACTTCAAATACTAAAATAACTTCGTGAAAAGTATTTGGTGATAATTCGCTGTTATGGACGGAAAATTATTTTCAAATGACCATTTAATTTGTTCACTTTTATGTCATTAAAACAAAATTTGTGTGATATTATAATGAAATAACTTTAACTGATCGAATAATATGTACCTATATATGTTATTTAAAAGCTAGAAATGAAAACGATTAATGTTAAGTTTGAAGTAATAGAAATAGTTTAAATAAATATATTTGTCTTTTCTACACATGTTTAAACATGTAATATAATGTGAACATAAGATTTGTCATTAATACCAAAATGAAAATTGTAAGTTTATATAACGTAAGCTTTTACATAATTAACCTATTGTATATACTATTATACAGTAGTTAATTATGAAGCGGTTACAAACAGTGGGATATGGTTACCATAGTTAATTAAGTACTCGTAGTATTAAATATTCCGTTTAATTAAATAAATTTGCAATATTTGTATGCTAATTATAAGTAAATAAATTGCCAGTAAATGCAACACAACGGAAAAATACAGTAAATTATTTAAAAAGACAAGATATAAATCAATTTAGATTACTGCTTAAATCGATACTAATATAATAAAGCGAAAGAGTTTGTTTGTTAGCTTAAAAGCTCAAATGTGTGGGACTACTGGTCGGATTTATTTTGTTTATATTTTTGGATGATAGGTATTTCTAGCTATTATTTCATTAAAAACTACAAAAAACAAATCCTACCAGTAGGTCCACATAATAATAATAATACATAATAACAACGTATAATTCTTAGTTACTCTTTAATAACAAAATAACAATATTAGTGAACGCCATCGAAATTCTTTTAAATAACGCTGAATCCCGCACACAGCATGGTAGGCAGAGGGAACCTAGTAAGACACTTCGTTCTACACTTTCTGCCATATTCTTGCCTCCACACTAAAGCGAAGAATTAAAAATATTAAATATTTTTATATGTTCTTGAATGGGAATCGAATCCACCTATGTGTGTGTGTGTGCCTGTCTAATAAAATATTAAATCAAAATAGAGCGCTCAAATATTTCTCACTTTTCGACTTACAAGTACTTATGCCGAGTGAAAGCGTGGTAAAGGTTAGTCACCGACGGTGGAAGTAATTGCTGGATCAGAGCGAGCGGTCACCGCTCTATACTGTAGCCTATGCGTAGGTACATACGCTCTTGTACGTGGCGTGTATGGTGACATATAATACCTGTGTCATGTCACCGCCGCTACTCTGAGGCGAGCTTCTATTCAATTAGAGCGATCACGCGAGTCGATCTTTAGCTGATACACTATGGAAATATAACATTTGAAAAATTACTACCCAAAATATCTTCCTCCATTGATTTTCAATTACCTAAATTACCTTTTTGTACAGTATACAGTATGTTTGTAATTTGGACGCTTTCAAGACTATTTTCACTAATGTGTTCCTCTATTTAGAATTTGTTTCGGTTATTATTTCTCATTTACAGTATTAGTTAATGAAAAAAAAAAATCGAGAAATAAATACATATTATAAAATGTATATTTTGTTTTTTATGTTTTCTGGAATTGTTGGGTAGAATTTGGAGCAATATTTAAATTTAAATATTTCATTTTGCCTGGTCCAGCCAATAAAAGCGTTACGTTGGGTTTTGGTTGCAATATATTACTGTTTTTAACGTACATACTTAACTGACCTTCCACTGGGAAGGTAGAGAACGAAGTTTTCTCTGCACATTCCGCTAAATACAGAAAATGAATGAGATACAAAAATATAATACAATATCACATTGTCCTTATAAAATATGAAATATTATGAAGAATGCAAGCTTTAAATAAAATTTCTTAGTGATTGTCGAAAGTAGCTTAAAATAGCAAACCTTGCAAAGGATGAATGTATCTCACAATACCATTAAGAATGAAATACAATATGTCGCGACGTTCGAAATGTTAATGATATGATGAGCAATGCCAGCTCTCCTATTGTGCCTGCAACCCACTTGGCTCCGTACCATCTTACATGCAAAACTTTGAGCCTGGAATATTATAAACCCAACCTTTACCACTTTTTCCTTTCATTTTTATTACTGTAATGTGTTTGGAAAATTTCCTTATTTTTCCTAACATTAACTTCTTAATAATATAGGAATTTCTTAATACTTTAAGAAAATGTCTTTTGGAAAAATAGAACCGTAATAAAATATTGCTATATGATGTTTATTTAAATAAATATTAACAATTCTAAGTAACTGTGTAAAAATGATAGTATTTAATTTGTCATGTCAAGTCTACATTGATTAATTAAAACGTGCCTCACAGCTAAGCATGGGTTGAACCAGATATGTAAATAGTAGAAGTGGCCACAGTCGACGTGTCGACACCCGACACAGACAGCGCGCCGCTAACCTAATTGGCGGCATTTCTTTGGATAATGCTAATTTTACGACAGGCCTTACTGTTTTAAAAATAAAATGGTAGGTAGTATTTTTATTATTTCTTTACTATTTTTAATTCGACTCAATCTTTAAATCGTTAATATATATGTATTTTGCGTATTTGTAAATATTATGTAGAATATACAGAATGTAACAATAACAGCACTTAAACCAAATTTAGCTGGACATCAATTTAAATTCCCAATATAGACTTTGACGTTTCATTTGAATAGTGATTTTGGTTACGAATACAGGAACAATAACGAGACAACTAACAAAGCATCTGAATCCGTTTGATGGAGAGCCCCCGAGAGCCCCCTTGCCACCTGCGCCCTTTGACGCCCGACAACGCCACCAGCCACACCGCCGCGCCGCTACACTCTTGTTTGCGTAGTTGAAAAACCACAAATCAAGTGGAACTGTAAATTCTCGGCTTAACGCTTCCAAACTGCGTTAGAGACCACAGTGCTTTTAGGTTTTGGGTTGACTTTATCTCGTGACCCATAAAAATAAGTTAAGTAATTTATTGAGGTTGATCGATGGTTTTGGTTATTTTTTTTTTCAAAAATTCTTATTTATTCTGCATAAATGTAGAGGTACCGACAGAATATCGAACTCAAAGTCATTGGATTTAGTACAATACTTCCCAAGTTAGCGCAGTGTGCGCTTTGTAATAAATTAAGGCATTATTATCATTAAATGTCGACCTTCACACAATAGCCTTAACGCTACTCATGCCAAATATGTAATGGCCTTCAACTGAAAAATTCGTAGTATTTATATGAAAAGGAAATATTTACTTACTATTTATATTCTAAGTATTTTTATTTATATTCTATTTTCAATATATTTATTTTTAGGGTTCCATACGTAAAACGGGATCCTATTGATAAGACTACGCTGTTCCGCTGTCCGTCTGTCTGTCTGTCTGTGACCAGGCATTATCTCATAAGCCGTGATAATTTTTCACTGATGATGTATTTCTGATACCGCTATAACAATAAAGTACGCGCTACGAAACATATTGCAAATACTTAACGAACTACATCTTAAGTATAAATTTACAAAGGATGGATTAATTTCAAGCCAAGGATATCTTAGTTATCAACTTTCAAAGCGGCTCTGTCAAATATAATAAGATTTTCGTTGCTATTTTAATTACAGAATTTATTATGGTACGTGGTAAGTAAATACACAAACTTTGTTCATAGTAATAAAATTAGGAAATGAAAATATATTACTTTGGTCATTGATCATGGGTGTTGTTAAGGGGCTTAACCACCTTGTTAAGAATGGTATCTCGATACATTTGTGCCGATTTTTTGACACCTTTTTCATAAAAATATGGCTCAGTCACTCCTTCATAGCTAACATCCCACCAGTCCATCACTGAAGGCGTATAATGCCCACGTTGTACACTGCTCGGAAGCTTCTTTAGAGTTTTCAGCATAAATACAGTCATTTTGTTATTCAAATATTTCTCAATTGGAAAAATGTTCTAATCCGTAAATCCTACCACTAGCACCACATATTTTGATTTCTCCACTCTATTTTTTTATAAGCGTCTTTTATCTCGAATAAAGACAACAATCGAAACCATCCAGCGACAACTAAGGTGGGTTACACAGATGACATTTAATAAATTTTAACTATTCACGACATTAATTAGTCACTTCTCGTTATCCTGCATTACGCAGGAGAAATAAAGAATAAAAATAAATTATTGATTGAACTTATCGGTAGTTGACGGTTTGTTAACGTTATTCGAAGTATCACAACGTTATTCAAGTACCAATATGAAAATCCCTAATAAAGTATGAAGAATATAGATTTTCCTTGATTTCAGGAAAATATATAGCTCCTATTGAGTTCATTGTAAGAAATAAGTTTTATTATATAAGAATACATTTTATGGTCGCATTTATTTTCTTCCGCAATAAACGAAAAGCCTTTCAGTGTAATAATTTCATTCCATTTCACTTTTACATCTAATTTATTTTAACAGTATCAAATATTGCATTAAGAATAAAAGGAACATAGAATTATTAAGCCATAAGTACAATTTTGTTCAGCGAAATATCATTCCATCTTTTAATATAATTTACCAAGAAATGAAACGTATTTTTTGATTTAATCTACTGCCTCTTAAAAAAATTCTTAATGGGGATGGAGTGTTTTAACACTAGCTTCCCATGTTCCCTTTGCCTATCCTGGTATGTGCGAGATACATCGAGAACCTAAAAATAAATAAATAAAAGAAAGAATTCAATTGGAAATACTTTGTAAACAATATGACATTTACTTAAAGTAAATAAAGTTTAAAATTACAAACAAACAATTCCGAATCCGAAGTGATTCAACTGAATAATGGAAGATGGATTCGCAGTTGCTATACGTATGAATATTACATCACTATAGAGTCATACATCGCGGTTTATTTTACTATAACGATTTTGATAAAACTAGATTTGATCTGAATCTCATTATATATTCCTGAAACACGGGAAAATTGTATGCTAAGGTAAGGTTGCTACTGACATTTACGTACAGGTCAGTGTGGGCAGTGACACGTGCGTTTACTTATGCCTTATATTCGTGCTGAATGATTATGGAAATATCACAGGTAACAACATAATTATAATTTTTAAAATAACTTTTACATAAATGAGTATATTTTACAAGTTTTTTGTATCAAGAAAATAAATCTAAAATAGGAAAGGCTTTCTACGGCAATATGATCTTTCCTCTTTATCCGTTGAACATGAAAACTCACTTCCATCATACATTACCTTTTATTACAATGTATGAACAGTAAAGTATTAGATATTGTTTCCACTTAATAACGCGAGAAAAAAATGTCACAAATGAATATTTATTATTATATTTATTTGAATTCCCAAAGAATCACGATAACATTTTAATGGTTTAAATAAAAATGGGCTTCTGAAATCTAAGATACTAAAACTGTTATTCAAAACAAATCTTATTATTCCTGTCTGAATAGACTTATTATCAGACGGGCGAAATGAGTCTCGGATCACCTTATTAAAACTGCGAATAGAAAGTTGTTACTTTTGATTAAGCTCTTTACATTTAAGGAATTTTATATTAAATTAGGTAAAAAAAATATGTTAAAAGTAACGATGCAATTTTTAAATGTAACTGTAAAAAACATCTATAAAAGAGACTCGTGGCTGTATCTATTTGAAGATTACTTTTTTTTAAATAGGTATGTAAGATTGTTTTTTTATTCATCTCTGAAAATCTCTAGCTAAAGTTTAGAAGTTTATGACAAATATTCATATTTCAAAATATTAAAATTTAGCTTAAGTCGTAATAGTATTACACATTAGTTTAAGTCGTAGTAGTTTTCTATATAAAAACATATATAAATTATAAAAATATATACATATACTATTACGTACTTTTGTTGTCATTTTTGACTTTGTATGTGACTTATTCTGATTTTTTATTTAATATGATCAATAACAACTATTTAACGAGGTATTTAATGAAATAAATAGAACGTAATTTTTAAATATATATTTATAATATGAATTACATTACAAAATCATTTCTATTTTCTTCAGTTTCTTTAATACAACTATTTTCAATATATAAAGCTACATGAATGAAAAAGGAATTCATTATGATTTGCATTTAAATTCTAAAGCTTCGTCTTTCTCACATTCCAGTCCATTGTATCGTAGTGAATGAATCACTAACGAACCTTTTTTGACATCGTGTGACGAGAGAGGATATATGTTATTCACATGCAAGCTATTTAAATTTAGAAAGTGTTTTCGTAAAACAAAATTATTTCTTTAATATGACCTAGAATCTTAAATATTATTATTAATATTATAAAATAAGCTTTGATGCCGACTTTTCCAAGGAATATACAAAAAGATAGAGCAAGAATAACTGCTTTATCTGTAATTAATATTCATTAAGTTAATTTTGGGTCTTTTGAGCCCTGTATATAATACGAGAAGCTAATGAATTTATGTTTTATAAAATTAGTCCAACGAAAAGAGTTTTTTACATACAAATACAATTTTAGTTATATATTTTTATGAAAATATTATTATCTATTTATGAAAGGTCTTCATAATTTTAAAAGTGTTTATGTTTTTTAAAAACATAATGCAAAGATGCATATATATATATATATACAATACTACACTCTTTAAATGAAGTACAAACATAAGTTTGCACTGATTTATTTGATTTAGATTGTATGAGATGATTTATTTCTATAAAATACCTATAGATATTTACTTTTTGATTATTTTTCAATTCGTGCCAAATTTAATAACCATTCCATGGGAACTTACTCGATAGCGCGGTGAAATTCATATAAAATACAGCAAAACCGATGTATACATATCATTTGGTTGCGTTGACGTAGAAGCTTGGTTTTTACTGTGCTTAAGGGACCGTGGACCTGAAGAAATGTTTGATATTAATTTCGAGTTCGAGATTTATGAGAAGAGAACAGAAACATCTGATGAACAACCATAACAGTCCAGCTAAACCATAAGAAATAATAAAATGCCAACTTAGTGAAAGATGTTCAAGGTGTTAGGCATTTTCCATATAGACATGAGTTACTCGCGTCGCACGCAGTCATACCACGTAAAAGCCAACTTTTTATCTGTATAAAACACCGAACGTATCTAACATATTTAATTTGATAAGGAATAATACACTATTGTTGAAAATAGTTACGAAATTATCTTCTTCTTCCTCCTGGCATTAATCCCGGCTATTACCAGGGTCTGCCTTCCTACTTACCCTACTCCACTTTGCACGATCTTTTGCATCCTCGGTGGTTAGACCATTGGCTCTCAGGTCCTGCATCACGACATCCAACCAGCGCTTCCTTGGGCGTCCGGGAGGTCGCGCCCCAGGAACTAGTATAGCAAGGCACTTGCGTCCGACATAGTTCTTAGGCCGGCGCGTAACGTGGCCAAACCATCTCAAGCGACGCTCTTGGAGCTTATCCGCTACGTCACGGACCCCAAGACTACCTCGAATGAATGTGTTGCGTATGCGGTCAGACCGCGTTACGCCACACATCCACCTCAGCATCTTCATTTCCGTGACGTGAAGCTCCAGAGTGTGCCGAGATAGTGCTGGCCAACATTCGCTGCCGTATAAAAGAACCGGTCGGACGATGCTCTTGTATATCAGCCCCTTGAGCTTGGGCGGTATTCTGCGGTCGCAGACCACACCAGTGACCTCCCGCCATTTGGCCCAGGCAGCGCTTATCCGGCCATGGACATCGTGGTCGATGCCTCCAGACTCGTGCATAACGGATCCAAGGTACCTGAACTTCTCCGACTTAACGGCTGGCTCAGGACCTATAAGGATGGTGCTCGAGTCCCGGCTCCCGCAGGCCATGTACTCTGTCTTCGACACATTTAGTTTAAGACCGCCGTTCTCAAGCGTACCCTTCCAGAGGTTCACTTTACGCTCCAGCGTCAGTCGGTTCTCGGCAATGTCGTCGGCATACATCATCAGCCATGGAGGCTGGTCCTGGATGTGAGCCGAGACAGTATCAAGCACTACATTGAACAAGAACGGACTAAGAGCCGAGCCCTGGTGAACCCCCACTGTAATCGGGAAGGGTCTAGTGTCGCCAACAGCAGTCCTAACCATAGAAGCGGAATCGTGGTACATGCCTCTGATAATCTCAATATAGGCCTCAGGGATCCCTTTGGATCGCAATGCCCACCAGATACACTGACGAGGCACACAGTCAAAGGCCTTCTGCAGATCTAAAAAAGCCACGTGCAGAGCTCTCCTTTTTTCCCTGTATGCCTCCATCAAAGTTCTGAGGGCGAAAATGGCGTCCATGGTGCCCGATCCTGGCTGAAATCCATATTGAGACTCAGAGACAGTACACTCTCGGCGGAGCCTGAGGTCGATCATGCGCTCGAAGAGCTTCATGGTATGACTCATAAGCTTAATGCCCCTATAACTACCACAATCTTGAACACTGCCCCTTCCCTTGTAAATAGGGGTAATAAAGCTAAGCCGCCACTGATGCGGCATCTTACCAGTGTTCAAGATATGGTTAAAAAGGTCAGTAAGCATGAGCACACCAAGTGAGCCCAACGATTTCCACGCTTCGATCGGGATGTCGTCAGGTCCCACCGCTTTTCCGTTCTTCATGCGTCGAAGGCAATTACGTGTTTCGTCAAGGGTTATTGGGGCAATAAGTCCGAGGTTGGGCGGTGGGTCGTGATGAGAGACTGCATGGGTGCTGAGTATTCAGCAACTCCTGGAAGTAGCTTCTCCATCTCTCCTTCACAGAGTCATGATTACAGAGCAGCGTGCCCTGGGAATCTCTGACGCAAAGACATTTTGCAATATCTTGCGTCACTTTATCCCGGGAACGTGCCAGTTTGTAAATGAGCTTCTGCCCCTCCACAGTTTCAAGTTTATCTACAATGGTGACAAACTCTCACTGCGGGCTCTGGCTACAGCTCTTTTACTGGCACGTTTAGCTACTGTGTACTCCAGTCTGTCTTCAGGAGAGTTGGATTCCTGCCACTTCTTAAAGGCAGCCTTCTTTTCACGAGTCGCCTCCTGGACCTCGTCGTTCCACCACCATGTCTCCTTGTCGATGACACGTCCTCCCCTAGAAACACCAAGAACTCGCCTGCCTGCCGCAATGATTGCCGACTGAGCCGGATCCCAAGCGTCCTGAGCAGTCTCGGTGTTAGTCGAAAGATTATGACTTTTCACCTCTGCCAGGAAGTCGGTCTGCATCGGTCCATTCAGCAACCACCACTTGATCCGAGGCCTACGTTTCTCGGCTACTTTCTTCTTCGGAGTGACGTTAAAGTCCATGACAAGAAGACGATGTTGGGCTGTTAGGCTTTCGCCTGGAATGACCTTACAGTTAGTTACCCTGCCCATATGACACCGTCTGGTCAATAAGTAGTCTATTTGAGTTGAGTGGGACCCGCACTTATACGTGATAAGGTGCTGAGAATTCTTTTGGAAGAACGTATTCACGACGGCCAGATCAGACGCAATACAGGTTCTTAGAATGTTTTCTCCCTCTGCATTGCGAAGACCATGCCCAAAACCCCCGTGAACACGCTCATACGGTTCAGCAGCCCTACCGACGTGCCCGTTCAAGTCCCCCCAAACTAAGACCACTTCGGTACACGGCACAGCAAGTAGCACCCCTTCATACTGCTCCCAGAATGTCTCCTTTTCGGCCGCGCTACATCCCGCCTGGGGAGCATAGGCACTGATTAAGTTTGTGATGACGCCCTCAATCAGTACCCTCACTCGCATCAAGCGGTCGGAGCGACGGTCAACTTCAAGGAGCCCATTCTGAAGCTCTTCAGAAAGCACTACCGCTACACCGTTTCTACCCGAAGGTGACCCAGTGTATATAAGCCGGTAACCCTGTCCGATGTTACGGGACTTATTGCCCTTCCAGCGTGTTTCCTGGAGGAAGGCACACTGGACCCGACGTCTCATGAGTACATCTGCGAGTTCCCTGCATCGTCCGGTCAGAGAACCAATATTCCACGTTGCAAAGCGGAGTTTCCTTCTGGGTTAGTTACGAAATTATCGTTACCTAGTATCTTTTACCGTTTTGGTTTCCTCTGCCTGCCCAGCTTTAAGCGGGATACAATTATATAAAGTTTAAAGTTTTTAATTTTTTAGCTTCAAACTGTATTCCGCACATAGCAAGGCAGACAGGTAGGCAATGGAACCTGGGAACCTAGAATTAAGACATTCCTTTCCCGTTAAGACACTTTCGTTTTATGCTAAGGTTTTATATTCATACATTTTGAAACAGGGCGGCGGAAATGATAAATAAATTAAATACATATTATTTGTTTTACCTGTCGTTGACATTTTCAATATGGGAAATATACAAATATACTCATCGTATTAGCTTTATTTTCTATCATAATTTAATTTGATAATATTTATGTTTGACGTTTGGATATCTTTCATATCAGTGAGCTGGAAAATAAAAGAAACGCGCTTGATATTCAATAATAATAAAACGTAGCTATAGTTATATTATTTTTAATGGTTATATTATTTTGAATAAATAATATTTAAAAGAGATATATTAAAATTTTCTTGTTGGCAATTTTTATTATTATTGTTATGGTGCTATATACAAAAAAAATGTGATGGAATGAATTTGGAAAGTAAATTCTAATTGTCAGTTGATATTGTGTTTATGTGGTGATGTGTATTTCAAGTCGAAAAGAGTCAGCTCACATATGATATGTTCATTATATTTATTTATAACAGATTTTATATTTACATCAAAAATATTTCTTATGAAATTATAATTTTTATTTTTATTTTTCATATAAAAAAAAACATACACGTTTTGCAACGCAGCAAAGCTTTATTTTAAATTAAGGTTACTTTTATAAAACGAGAATTTTATGCAATTTTATTAATGTCTCACGGGTGGTTGTATTGAAAAAAAACATTATAATTTTGATATATTTTTCATCTTGGCGTAATTTTTAAAGAGAGAAACCTCTAATGCGAAATCAGAGCCACCATCGTTGAACTTCCTAGAGTTTACAGAACAGTTTGTTTAAAGAACATATGTTTAATATTTATATTGTGTTATGAAAAAACTGTTTTAAGCATTATATATAAAGAAATCCTTTAGTAAGTGTAATCATTTTTTCAACGGAAAAACCGCAATTATGAAATTGATATGGAACACATGGTGGCCGGGATCGGTTTAATTGATTTTTAAAATATATGTAGGTAGAAAGATCCCCAGATCATATCGTACAAACACTGAGGTGAATATCCCGGTGTTCCTTTAGTAGAGTTTTAGGAATTGTAAAATATTAAAACGTTAAATTTATAAACTCGATTCGGTCGACTCGCCAACAGGTGGTATAAATTTAATATAAATAAGCGATTTTAAATCCATAATAATTTCAATATAGTGTAAACTACTAGCATTCTCTCTTAGAATTTGAGGATCATCTCGTACAACTTTCCCCTACTTACATAGATATACTTAAATATTTATTTAGAATCCTTTAGGAGGTTATTTAAATTGCACACATATTTTCAAGGAAATTAATTACAGAAATAATTTTTGTAAACTGATATATACAAATAACATAATATTACAATTATTTAGTGTACAAAGGTCAATTTATGAATAGGACTTTTTTTTTAATTTACATAGTTTTTTAAATAAATAGTGCATTGTCATTATTTTTGTCCTTTAACACTTAGATGTTAATCGTTAAAGGTCGTTCCTTTCATATATATTGCAATAAAACAGCGTTTTCTACTAACAATAAAAATAAACATAGAATTGTAATAACCATAGATGATCGTTCGGCCTACGCTTCTAAAAGCTAAAGTCGCTAAAAGTGAAAACTAACCTGTTTAAAGTTTTAACTATATTATTTATCTTAAGCTTCATGACATAAAATTGTTTGGGTTTCATTTGAATCGCTTGCCAACTGCTTGCTGCCAACGATCAACTTTCTCGTTCATCCAAAGAAAAATATTTCTACAGACATACAATTTTGAAAAGTTTTTAATTTTTGTTAGAGATATACAAACAATATTTTACATCCATATATGTATGATTTCCACGTATGGTAAAGAAAAATATAAACACTAGACAAACAAAATATATAATATTTTATATTTGCGAAAATAATATAATAAAACTTTATTGTAGAGCAATTAGGGCATTTTCACGATAATTGTGGGGTTTTAATTTCAATATAGAAAATGTTTATAATTTTTATTAAGAATACTTATTAACAAAACGTATAAAAATTTTAACCCTCGCCTCTTTAGAAACCGTGCAAGTCCAAATGTGGAATAACTTTAAAAATATTTTAAAAAATTCTCTGGTGTAAACAGTATTATGTATGTTCTGACATTTTATACCAATAGCTTGATATGAATATTACTAAAACTATCTGTCTTCAAATTTCAACTTTACATCCTTTTGGTAGATTACTTCATGTTAACCAAAAATAGCTGATATTTTTTTTCACAATTTAATATTTTTTAAGAAACGGCTTTTAAGTAATATCTTACTTTATTTTTTATTACTTTTCTCCAAGTCTCATAAGGCGGTAATATTGCAGTCTTTATTAAAATTGAGTTCATGTAAAAGGTAGCGATGGAATTTCCTAACTTGTTTAAAATTTCGACGGCGTTCTTCTAAGGCGGAAGGAAATATTCTTCAAATAAAAGATCAACAAATTTTCAAACAATTAGGTACAAGAGTAAATGGGTTATTTTACAGGATCAAAAGGTTTATACTTTTTTCCTACAGAAGTACATATTTAAAAAAATAATTCAGTTTCTAAGCAAGCCAGCCACTACAGATGTAAGTCATTATTGATGTATTAAAAGAAAGTTCAAAGAAAATAATATTTAATTTATAAAAAGTTAAAATATCTTTTATAAAAATAGCCCAAAATTGCTGTCAAAATCTTTTTGAACTCATTTCACT
Organism: Heliconius melpomene melpomene; assembly: GCA_000313835.2. Classification (NCBI taxonomy): domain Eukaryota; kingdom Metazoa; phylum Arthropoda; class Insecta; order Lepidoptera; family Nymphalidae; genus Heliconius; species Heliconius melpomene. Next base: position 10,326 of record HE670437.1, on the reverse strand, counting down.
AATATGGCGGCGTCTTTATAATTATTTATATATCAACGCTATATAAAGAACACTTTTTTAAATGAATATAAATAAATTAGTCTAAAATTTAATAAATGTTTACTTATACTAAAAATAATAGCGATGCTTTCGTCGTGAAACACGGGCCCCACATTCTTACTGTGACGTCACGTCCGACGTCAGAAAGTTAAGTCGCTTCAGGAGAGACACGACGAAATACTAAGGATAACATAAAGTTTATTCAAAATATCTGTATATATTTATAATTCGAGATTTTGAATTACAAATAATCCATATTATATTGTCACCCTTATATTTATGTAAATTTATTTTTAAAAATATTATAGTCGATGATTGTAATCAATATGTATTTTTTTAAATAAAAACTATACTTATCAACATAAAAAAATATATAAAATAAAACACTTTTAACATAAAAATCATGTATTTAATTACGAAAAAAAAACATAAAATAATAAATAAAATGCACATAAAAAACAGTAAAATGGACAGTGACAAACATAACAGCAAAAAAAAAGCAAAAAAAAAAAACAATTACAGATAAGCACAGCATCTATATCCATTTAAATCAAATTAAAAATAATATAAAAAACGGAACTTACTGTAGACGGGAGTAAGGCGTGAGTAGGCGCGACGGATTCCCAGTTGAGCAGCAGTTACGTGAGACACTACAGTCTGTACAGAGGTTTGTTGTGCCGGCGGCGGCTGCGGTGCAGGAGAGCGGCACGGGAGAGCGGCTCGGGAGGCGACACGTGCGTCCGGCGCGGTGGCGAGCAGCTACTGGCGCGAGGCGGCGGCGCGCACGGCGCAGCCCGCCCACGGGCACGGGTGTCCCGTCGTCACGCCACTTACCCCACACCGAATAATATAACGCCGAATTCTCTACGTATGCAATTAAGATGTTTGATTAACCACTTAAGTATTTATTGTGCTTTCATAATTTATCGGATTTTGATAAATGATAACAACACGTGTTATTGAATCCTGAAATTTTGTTTATAATCACGCGTATTCTCTCGTTTTCGTCAATTTCATAAATCGCTATCACGCGAAGCACTTTTGTCGCGTTTGTTGTCTTCAGTGGTTACATGATTCGTAAGTATATTGAATGCTGATGTGACACATCAGACTAACCTGAATCATGGAGTCGCTTTGTTTGAGCTTTACTTATAAAATATATTTCCTATATAATATGTATGTACTTAATTAGTCATACTAAAGCTACGCCTAGGCCTAAGCGTAGGTAAATTCAATATGCGAGGCAATTAAGAATTCGTTGGTAGCAGCTTGATATAATAAATACGTCAACTTACCTGCCTGAGACACCACCTCAGCGAACCCGTAACCCCTTAGTACTGCAAAGTATTCGACACATAGGGCTTCTGAACATGTATAAAGCTAAATATACTCGATTAATCTGATCAAATATATCAGATTATTAATGTAAATAGACTCTACCTATCTTAGCTGTTTAAAAGTAACTTACAATTTGTCAATATATCGTTTCAAACATTTCAAATGTAAGCATTGCACATAGTAAATGTAAATTATTAGATAATAAATGAAGAACATAAATCTAAAAGGTTAATTATTAGGCTCGACTTGCTTAAGCTGATAAATTAAATTCTTGCTGATAAAAAAATTAAATATCGGATTAATTTGACTCAAGTAAGTTATTAAATTGAATGGAAAACAAACAAATTCCTTTTCATCTAAGAGATTAGTATTCACTAATAAAAGTAAGACGAAAATCCCTACGGGCCTATTGAGTACCTACCTTTTTGTTATAATCTAGATTCTAGGCCGTTAATGACGGAGGGAGATTGTAGACAGCGTGTGATTGTAAACGCGATGCTTGTGAGTTTGACCCCATTCGAAGAAATGATTATATTTTCATTTTCGTGTTATGATAGACAAAGGACGCGTAATTTCTCAAATATTGGGCGGAAAGTGGGGAAAGAAGTGTTTTAACACTAGGTTCCCATTGGCAGTTTTATCTGCCTGCTTTTATTATGACCTATGAGAATGAAATATTAACATTCTATTATTTTGTGTACTAGCGCTCGAAACAATCGGGATATTAAATTAATTCCTTATATTATGCAACTATTTTAAATGGTACATTTGGATCAGTGTAAAATATAAGTACCTTTCGCTGTAACATAATAATTAGGCGCCCTACAGTTCACCTAGTCAAAGTCCTACACACATACATATGTATGTAGATACGTTTTAAACGTGTTTGAAGTTAGATTTTTGCTCTATTTTATTCGCGGGTAAATTGCACTTAGCGTTTGTATGTTATGTTGATGGTGCTTATGTTTGCAAAATATGAATCGAGTACACCTACCTGTTGTGTGTAAAACGACTTTGACTTTGTTCATAAAATTATTGTTTTACGCAATTATATATTTATTTTTAGTTAATTTAATATTTTTAATTAAAATGATAAATAATTAACATTAAAACACATTTGAGGACAGTGGTATCGCAGGGCCACAAGCGATTGTAAACACGACAGATTGTACATTCGATTCCCACTTGAAGAAATTAAATATTTAATATTTTCTATTCCTCGCTCTGGGAACGAGGCAAAGCTTGGCTCCAATTCGGTGGCTTTTATGTATAATAATTTTATTCAATAATAGATTTTAATAAAGATTCATTCAATTGTTTATATAATAAATACAAATATATATTAAGGCGCACGCAAAAAATCATATTTAAGACAGTTTCTTTTATATTTTGTTAAACTATCAACTGTTAATATAATGGCTAACAATATAATTTCTCAAATTAAATGATATCCTTTACCCTAATTAGGTATCTTCTTATTGGTGAAGCAATTTTCAGAATCGATAGTTCTATTAAGTTTATCCATGACACAAAATCAACATTTGCCAGACACTATACAGAAAGCAAAAAAAAAAATGTTTTCTACTACATCATACTACAAATCTTCATAATTTTCGATTTTTTGTTTACAAAAGTAAAAAGATAAATGTAAAATGCTGTATAACCTTAACACAACTCGAGCCACTTGTTTTGTTTATAGCAATTGAAGCGGCCTTCTAAGAGCGAATGTAGTGCATTGGATATTAATTTCAAACAAGCCCCACCAAAACTTGAGCCATTGCTGCAGTCGGCGAGACACTGACTGGACCTTTCTCTTAGTACAGGCAGTGACACAGTGACCGTGTTATCGCGGAGGTTTTGCCATGAACCTCTACTCTATAAAAGTACCGATGATAATCGCGATTTTACATTTGTTTGTGTTCGTAGTTAACGCCCAAAGTGACCAACAGAATTTGAGTTTTATTGAGAATTTGTATGCCAAAATGTCCAGTGCATGTAAGTGAATAACTTTAACCTTCACATTTAAAAGTAGATAATGAAGTAAGTAACAGGATTTTTGCGCTTACAGGTCGTGCCATTATGGATTTTCAGTTTAACTCCATGAGTACCCAAAATTCTATACTGAAGACTATGAAAATAATTCATCTAGACGACAAAGGAAATCAAAGCTTTCCTATCGATAAAGCCTATCACTCGCTTACTGAGCCTGGAATATTTGACATAACAAAACAAACTAAAATAATTATTCATGGATACAGAGATCGTTCGCAGTCTTCTGTGTCTTTGGATATAGCAAATGGTTATAAAGAGAAAAATATGTATAATGTACTTCTCGTGGATGCTGAGGAAATGATGAATCAAAGATATATTCTTTCTGTATATAATGCTCGTCTTATCGGGAAAAGATTAGCAAATTTGTTAGGCAATTTAGAAAACTTTGGTGCTAGTGCTGACGACTTCCACCTTCTCGGCATAAGTTTAGGTGCGCATATTGCAGGATGGGCAGGAAAATATTTTCACAGATACAAGTCACACCCTATAGGACGCATAACTGGTTTAGATCCTGCGGGGCCTTGTTTTTCATATGCTTTTCATGATCAGAGATTGGACAAAATGGACGCTAAATATGTAGATGTGATGCATTCTAATATGCTTGTACAAGGTGTGATCGAGCCTTTGGGGCATGCGGACTTTTATATTAACGGAGGAGGTCCCCAGCAACCAGGCTGCATAATGCCCTCCTGTAGTCATCTGCGAGCAGCCGAAGTTTACGCAGAAAGTATAAGAGTTCCTAAATCTTTCGTGGGTATTCGTTGCCAGAGTTGGCAACACTATGAAGCTAATGCATGCAAAAATAAAAATTATGCCGTTATGGGATATGGTTCTTCAACCTCGACAAGAGGCCTTTATTACTTGCGAACGTCGGCCAGTCCTCCTTTTGGCCTTGGTATGAATGGAACGAAACGGATAGCTCCAAAAGACAGTAATAATTGGATGATAAACTTAAGTTATACATAATAGTGTATTCTTTTAATTAGGTAAATTAGTATAATATTATGATGCCATTATTTTGAATATATTTATTTATAACGATATCTGTATTGTTAATTTCCTTGTAATATGTAGGTATTTTAATTACAATGTCGCTTTTGTCATGTCGATACTTTTGTATATACTTAAAATATTTATTTAATATGTATAACCGATTCTCTGTGGATAATAATAATATGAATTTTAATTGCTTACAGGTGTGTGAAACAGAAATTTAATTTTGTTTACTGCTTCCTAATAACCGGAACTGTATTTTTCTTGTAACAATAACAGTTGCCTGCTTTTTTGCGTCACTATTTCGTAAGTCAGCCATAACGAATGTCGAGTTCCATTGACAGCGTGCCACGTGAAATTATATTTAAATGCTTAATTGTGACTAATCGATCATTTGAAATACCTCCCGCACAAGAGCTTTCCAATCATAAGGTTAAATGAAAGAAGCTATATTAGGTTATTAAAATGTATAATCTATCCCTCTCTCACTTTGGTTCTAATACTTTTTTTTGCTAAAATACAATACCAAAGAAAAATCTATATGTCTTATATAAAATGATGTATGATAGAAATTTATATTCCAACATATAGATTACAATCAGAGATTTAGAGTTTTTTGTTACTTAATAAATTCTCAAGTCTATAGAAGAAATTGCGGAATAATTTCTATGTATGCAAATAAAAAATGTATTTCATTATTATAATTAAATTGTTTTCAGAATTTAAGAACAATAATTATTTTAGAATCAAATGTTGATTTTACAAAATAAAACTTAATTACTTTTAAAAAAAAAGCAAAAGTGTGAAATGATAGAGCATTTCATTGCCCAAGATGCCCGTTACAGCTACGGTAAATTAATGTTGACATTTCAGTTAGTTTAATTTTCTATTGTTCAAAAAGTCAGAAGCTACTTCTCAGTATTAAAGTGACGGACGAATTATTTTCATAATAAAAACTGCAAAAAAAGCAGTGTGTGACAAAAAAATAATGACTACTTTCAAATACACTGTATGAGCTAAAAGGCCTGGCGTTGCTGCACACTGTTGCGACTATAAACGCGACTGGTTGTGAGTTCGTTTTCCACTCGAGGATATGAAATATAAAATCGCTATGGTAACGATCCAAAGCGTGGCGTTGAATTCCCCCACTCAACACACAATGCTTCCAGAATTCAGCGGAAAGTGGGGAACGAAAGTGTTTTAATGGGAACGAAGTGTTGACACTTGGTTCCCAGATTTCTTTTGTCTACCTTGCTATATGTGAAATCATGGATTTTAATCTTTTTCGGGGGTTTTTTGTATATTTTAACCGATTTTAAGAAAAAAGTTATCATATGCATATGCTAAATTTCGTCAGTAATATTTGTATATTTTAGACGAATTTATCGAATACTGACAATCATATTGAGATGATTGTGCTTTGATTTAAATGAGTAAGTTAAAAATGTAGTGATAATTTATTACATTCTATTTGTATATTACATAAATCGAGAAACATGTATTAGAAATATATTACAATGTAATTGTTACGTAAAACCTATGTAAAAGTACAATAAACAGATAGAAATGACAATAAACCGTTAATAATTTATAACGATAGAGCCGTCATTATGAATAGTATTTTCCTACTTTTTAATCGTACTAGCTACGAGTATATAAAAGCATTGTCACATTTTGTAGTTAACGCACGCACTACGGTCTGAATCCCAGCTTAAACGCATTGCTCTAGCGAGAGCCACTCAATGAAACTTTATAGTACAAATTTAACTAAAGAATATTTATTTTAGTCCACACTCGAAAACTCTCGCTAATTTAAAATTGTAAGTGTCTTTATTTTTATTGCATAGGTACTGTTACATCATATTTAACGACGTGAATAAAATAATGAAATGGTTTCTTTATTACGTAAGGTTTTACTGGTATGAATTTTGTTATTAGATATTTATCTTACTTTTACAATACTCAATATATTATATATGTAAATTTATTTTGAGAAATCAATTTTGTACATGAAAGATTTAAAGAAAGAAAAGAGAGAGAAAGGAAGAGGCCAGTCGTGGCGCAGGGGCACAAGTGTGTGAGTGTAAGCGCGACTGGTTGTGGGTTCGATCGCCACTCCTAAAAATTAAATATTTATTCATATTTTTATTTTCATTTTTTTGTTCTGGTATTGAAACAAAACACGACGTTAAGGTCTGCCACTCAACATGCAATCTTTATTATTCCTCTTCTGATACATGTTAATCATGGTTTAATTTTTGTCTCATTGATTTTTATTATTATTATGTTTCTCTTTTATAATTCTCGGATTTGAAAGAACCTGGTTCTTCGGAAGACTTGCGTGGGGACACAGGTCTAACACATAGAGGCTCCTTAGAGAATGTAAAAATGTTTTACTTTGACCTCATTACCATCATCCAACCATTATCCATCTCTGAGTAACCACAGGTAATAGGAAAGGAACTACGGAAAATTTGTAAATTACAATTTCAGTTCGAATGGATGGAGAACTGAGCTATTTTAGATGACTTACAGTCGTCCGCTTTTTCAACGCTTCAAATTGAATAGTTGCCGGACGGTGAGTCTCCTCCCACTGAATGGCCCCCTACAAAGCGGCGTAATGCCTCGAGCGCAATATCGGCATGGTCTGCTAAGAATTAAGTGAGGTGTGCAACGGTGTGTTTTTACGTATATCTTATTCTCCATCAGAGAAAAACTACTATCATGGTACGAAAACTTTTTTGTAATAAGAATAATTTAAAAATGTAGTGAAACTAGCAAAATTTAACATTTTAATTTAATGATACCCGACCTATATCACTACCTCAGTTTGGGAAAATGCTTGTAGCTCTTAAACTACTAACCCGATATACATAAAACATATTTCGATATACAGTACCTCAGACAGACATTATAAAATCTTTGTAAAATTATTTTTCACTTTTTAGTTCGTTGTTAGAAGTCGGTTTTTCTTTTTGTTAAAAATTAATTTATTATCTGTAGTATCAATTATGTAAATTTAAATTGTTTGGATATTTTCCACTGACCACTGCTGCTGTGTACTTCCTTGGACCTACAGTTATGAAGTTTGACACGAAGTTATAATGGACAATACAAAAAGGAAAAATTCCGAAATGTGAAAATTTATAGGCATTTTATAGAAAAATATCATTACACACTTATATTAAATTTCACTTAGCTTTTTTTTACCACCAGGCATCAAACCAAATATAACCTAATAGACCTGTACATGCTGGAAGTACACTAACTCGTAAAAGTAATAAAGCTTATACGTAAAAAAATACAATTGAAATTTAGAGCTTCAATTTAATCCCGCGTGAAAACAGATCTCGGCACCCATATAGATCTCCCATTTTTTTACGGAAATCGAGAGCGACGCATTATACAATTTCATTTATTTTTATTGAATACTGATTTGGATTAAAAATATTCAACAGCTTCCTCGCAAAAACAAGGATTTGTTATATGCAAAAAATTGCGAACGTTGCTAAAGTATTGCTAGGCTACTTCGTTACTATATCTTCGTACGATGAGACGAAATATAATTATGGTCTATTGTTGACTTCACTGAACAAAAAATCACGAAACATCGTTTTACTTTTTTCTTTCATCATTTTACTTTCATGACCTTCAACTATGAATATTTTTGTTATATAAAATAACAAATATATCATTATGAAGATACACTCAAGAATTTTTAACTTCATTAGAGTTTAAGAAGGTTGCTGGCTTCGATTGGATGCGGAAGGCGGAGGATCGGGAGCTCTGGCGTACCCTGGGAGAGGCTTATATCCAGCAGTGGTCTCGAATAAGCTGATTTGATAGAGCTTAAAACATCTAAATTGACTGGATAAATATGGGTACCTACATTGTATATGTATCAAATGTAGGCCACGGTATTGTTTTGTACGTATTATGAAAGTACAAATGATACCTACATCACACACTAGGTACCTACAAAATGTGTTAACTTCAGCTTTAGTTTATATCTCAAACGTTTCAAAAATAGAAAAGGTTTATGTGTTTATTTGGTTCAGAGACTTATGTCTCTAGCAGTTTAAAACTTTTATAAGTGCGGTCCCGTAAAAATGAAATTGATATATTTAAAATTTGTCTTTACTGCTTTTATTATGGGTACTATAAATAGGTATAGGGTTTATTTACTAGGAGAAGTTTAGATAAAATTTAATTATCATTCAAGCTATTAAATTATTTATATTTATACTTCATTCGGCGGGAAGTGGGAAACAAAGTGAATACTAGGTTCCCTCTGCCTACTCTGCTGCTTAGGAGTCAGGAGCTTTGAGGCTGAAAAAAAATATACTTATGGTCAATTAATTATGAAGATATGTTATTCCTGCAGAGTTTTTATGAGCATAAGCAACGCTAGAAAGAGTGTAGGTACGTATAGGAGTGTGGTTTTAATTTTTATGAATGTGCTACTTTCCGCCGAATTCTGAAGGCATTGCGTGCCGCGCTTTGTCTGGACACCGGAGTAAAAAAAATCAAAAATAAAAATTTAAATAAATATTTCATTTTCTCGAGTGGGGATCGAACTGAGAACCAGTTTACAGGCACACTTAGTGCCCCTGCACCACGACTGGTCTCATTTAAGCTAGAATATGAAATAAGACATTAACAGCACCGGCTTCAGAGTATGTCATATTATAAAATAATATTATTACGGCACATTAATTGTTTACTATGTTGCACCACCATATGAAACCTGGCAGACTTCTACGAAATTTCATTTCATAAGTATTGCTCATGTGTTTGAGTCAGGCGCTTATATGATTATGAATATTTCTATTTGTTTTTATCGCTACAAAAAATGATATAGCATTAAGACTTTTATTATTTTTTTGATTTTAGAAATTAAATAAAATAAGCGCGACGGTTGTTAGTTTGATTCCCACTTTGGGGTAATAAATTATTATTTGTTAATATTTTATTTCTTCGTGCTGGTACCAAGGCAAAGTTCCGCGTTCAGTTCCTTCATTCAACACGCAATATCTTGAAAATTCGAGGGAAAGTGCAGGATAGGCCTCAATACCAGAGCGAACAAATGGAAATATAAACTTAAATAAATATTTCACTTCCTCGAGTGGGGATCGATCCCACAACCGCCGCGTTACAATCACACCATTGTGCCGCTGCGCCATGATAGCCTCGTATTTCTTTGATGAGCGCACCAATAGCGTGCTCATCTTCCGAATCAAAGTCGACGGTTAATTTCTCTTGACACGAAACTTTTACACATTGTAGTTGTTCTTGCTATTTATTTGGAAGCAAAGTTTTCTTAACGAGCGTGACATTTTAGCTGTTACCTGTGACGTGTTCATAAGTTTGCCCGTAAATGCGCACGTGGCAAGATAAGGTCTTGCTATTATTGACGCCTACATGGCCATAGTTTACCTTTAAAGACATAGTCGTGTACTTACAAGTGTGGGGGATGTACGCTATAATCCCCTAACAATTTATTCTCAAACGAGGTGCTAATGAGATATTTATAACTTATTTATAAGATGATAAGCAAGCTTCAATCCTTGCTCTCAAAGCTAAGACATCACAAATTTCATTTTATATTCTAAAGCTTACATTTTGTTCAATAAGAACCTTTTATCATCTGTCATTCGAACGAAAAATTTACATATTTATTAATGTCTATCACTTACATAGTAAGTACATTAGTCGTATGTCCTCTGGGAAAAGTTGCCGTTCATACTTTTCAGAAATAGTAATTTTAATTTATTTTTCTATTTCCATATAAAACAATTAATAGATGATAAAATACTGTTTCAAAATATATAAATGTAATTGGAAATATTAAAAGTTATTTGAAAGTAATCAAGGATGAAGTCTTCTCTAGCTTGGCGCAGTAAA
>HE670436.1:54039-66133 GCA_000313835.2 Heliconius melpomene melpomene | reverse complement strand
ATATTATACTATACACCACCGACGAAAGGTAAACGACTGCAACTGCGGCAATGTATAGTATAATATACGTTATTAAAAAACACGAAAAAAACATACTAATTCATATAGCGACATCAGCATATATATAAAAATGTGTAAGAACAGACATTTAGGCATGTGTATTTTATAATAAACATACATATTTAGGAGTACAAACATAAAAATAAAATTGAACTTACCTTAGAGAAATCTGAGCAGCGCGTCTTGACTGTTATTTTTGACAATTTTTTTAAAACTATCATAGATAAACTACTATTTTTATTTTTGAAGTATAAATAAATGTCTAGAAATGTCATATGTTTAATAAAACTAAGTTAAAAAATATTTTATAGCGATCGTATAATTTTATAAAGTTGTATGTATAGTATACTATACAAAATGAAGATAAGGGTTAAAGTATATTTCGATGGAGCAGGTTATAAATACTACATAAAATTTTCATATATTTTAAGTACTCATAGACAGTAATGATATATAAAACCTACCTTCATGTCCACAATTGAGTAAATGTTCTCCCAGATCACATCCAAAGACTCTCTCCCTGAGAATACCCTGCTGTTTCAAGCTCCTTCGCGAAGGTCGGGACAGTATGAAGCTTCGGAAGAGAGATATTAGCTTCCCGTGTTTGCGGAGCACTGGCTTTATTGGCGCTACTGCTACCGATCTATAACAATTGGTAATGAAGAAATATTATATATTTTTATATGTATAATTAAACAAAAAAATCGAAAATACAATAAAAATTAAATACAATGGAAAACATTATTTTTTTACAAATGACTTATTTATAAAGCTCACCCAACAATCGGCGGCGGTTGCGTCATATGGCGGGGAACCTTGTCCCCAATGACTGCCACGCAGTGGTGCGGAAAGAACCCCACGCGGAACCCGCGCTTGCCGCGCCACCACACCGATTCCTGCGGGCCTGGGGACAGAGCTGGGGAGCTTTAGTGGGGACTCATTGGGGGCAGATCAATTAAACTCAAAATATGGTTTATTTAAATAAACGATATAGGCCCCCAGCTGGGGAACAGACCTGTGGAAACTTAGTTGTAGACAGAGCTGGAGGTGGAGGTTTAATTTATTACAGTACTAGCAGCCCGCTCGCGGTTTCACTCGCGTGAACTATGTTATTATTAATTTCGGTCTCTATGACTACGTCCCAGTGACGTCTCTGCAAAATTTGAGACTCTTAGCATTTGTAGTAACGAAGTTTCATACAAACTTTCGACCCCAAAAACAACCCCTTAGAAATCGAATATTGCAAATTCCCGTCTTAGCGAGCACCTACGTCCTGTAAGTAACTGCTACGCAAAATTTGAGATTCCTAGCACTTGTAGTTTTTGAGATTTCGTGATGAGTGAGTGACCTTTCGATTTTATATATATAGATAACATACATTGTTAGTGATTGATAAACTGACACATAAACTGGGTCATTAATAGATTGATTCATGTAGTTATTTTATAAACGAACAGAAGCTATATTTGGCCACTTTTTTATATTTATAAGAATTGTTTTTTATTATAAGAAAGTACAATTGCATAGATGTAATTAGAAAAATGTAATAAAAGATATTCACCTGGCATGTCTATAATTGATATCATATCGCCCACTTCAAAACTTATTTCATCTCGCGCCTGAAAAAAAATTATCATTTTTTACATATTTTTATTTCTTACACCATAAAACACAAAAAAATACTAAACAAAACTATATAATAATCACCTGTGACACATATTTCCTAACAGAGTAAGCAGCGGCGACGGCGGGCGTGTTTATTGAACTTGAATCTTCATTGGACACTAATAATTTGTGACCTAAAAAAACACGTACATCTTTTTAAATTGTAGTATTATTATATACCTGATGTTAGTTAGTTTAAACGAGCTAAGCTCAGAAATTATCGGTTTATAATTCCAAAGTACTTTGTGTGTTGGATAGTACATTTATGAAGGAATTTGAATAATTAAATGAGGAAGGCTTTGTATTCTTCATCAAGTTCTTTATTTGATACAGTGCACACTGTATTACTTAATTGCTTGAAACTGAGGCTGCCGGGGCACAAGTAAGCACGACGGTTGTGGGTTCAATTCCCAATAGGGGAAATAATAGGCGGAGAGAGATTGTCTTAACACTCGGTTCCCTCTACCCACCCTGCAATGTGCGCGTTACAGTGTGAAGTTAAAAAGACGCTAAAAAGCCCTTAAAAACCCTTCACCTCTATTATCCATCTGCAACCAGTTCAAAGCTGGCCCACAGTTGATGGAATCGTCAGCTATGATGGACAAATGATGTACATAGTCGGATATGAGCTGTCTGTATTCCACTTCGTTGTCTAGGACATCGGGCGTCATCGCTTCCTTGAGATTGGGGAGGCCGGACACTTTTCTATCGTATATACATCTGGAATAAAAAGTGAAAAGAATAAAATAAAATGTTTTAGAATAACATACGTATTCAACTAAAAACACAAAAATGAAAAGATTATTTTTTAAAGTATGAATATGAACGCCCGCAATCAAGTACACATGCACGCACCTATGTACGTTCTTAACCAAACTGACATGTACTTAAGTACACTCAAATACATAAGCACAAAACACGTCGCACGCAAGTACACAAGCACATTAAAGTACACACGCACGTGCAAAAGTACAAACACGTTCATACTCAAATACAATCGCTGGAACAGTAGTCCAAACAAATTGATTCCACGTCAGCAAAATCAATTATTTCCATCATGCCATTATGGTAACATAAAATACAGCGTTGAGCAACGCCATTCATCACGCAATATCTCGAATACAGGCTGAAAGCGGAGAGCGCAATTTCTTCTAGCGCCATAAAGCGGAAAGCTGCAATAAATAAACAGGAAAATAACATCACTAACCTATGCAACATATCATCTAGGTGGGTAAAGTGTTCCTTGTTCCTGGTAAGTGTCCACTCTCTGACGTCGCTGGCCTCCGTCCAACTAGCGCTTAGTGTTCTTGAGTCACTGGGCTCTGGCGGCGGAGTGTTCACATGGGAACGCACTTTGAGGCTAACCCAACCTGTAATATTAAAAAAAAATATAGTAATAAGTTATGTATATAATAAATAGTCGAAGCCAAAAAGCATACAGGAAAATCTATCAAGGATCATTGCTATTTGTAAGGAAGGTAATAAATTCGATGGAATAACCAAAAATAATCATTATCAATTAATATGATATGCATGCATTCTTATAAAAAAAAGGAAAACAATACACTACCTTCTCCATCAGACGGGGAATCAGCATTACTCTCACAAGGCACCAGTTGTACTGAAATACCACCCAAAGACACTCTTTCGTAGTGAAAATGAGCACATTCTTCTAGTTTTGGAAATCTACACGCTGGGGGCGGGTGTGGCTAGAAGACAAAAAGAAAAACTAAGAAAAAAGACAAAAAGACTTGGGGAACAGAGTTTCTTAACACTAAGACCCCTCTGCCTACCCTATTTCTTGCGGGATACAGCGTATAGCTGACAAAACTTACCGAATCATCAATGTCAAAGGTGGTCGAGGCGGAGGGTGCGGACTGGCTCATACCTGAGCCCTGCGACACCGGCGTCGTTGATAACGCGCTTAGCGACATTGACCCTGGGATTAATTAATTACATATACTTGTACATATTTATAACTTTTTTAATATTATAAAACTGAAGAGATTTAGTAATTTTATTAAAAAATATTTAGGTACTGTATATAACAAACAAAAAATTTTTTATACAATAGAAAAGAAGATATATTTGTCTCACCTGACGTTTCTCGCTTGCATTCTGTATCGTTAGACGTTCTTGTGTTTTGACTCCGCGAGTCCGAACTGAAACGCACCGTTCTAAAGAAAAACAAATAATATTTTATAAAAAAAAAGAGAGGGGAAGTTAACGTATGGTTTACTTCCCCTTTATATTAATGGTATGGACAATAAAGACAGTTGTGGTTTCGATAACTATTCGGAAGAATGAATTATTCTAATTTTCTTGCTCCGGTAATAAGACAACGCGCGGCCTTGTCTCAATAAGTGACCCTGCGCCACGACTGGCTTGAAGTGCAAGTGCAAAATTAGAATTAGTACACTGTTACCTGTGAAATGTCGCTCTCGAGGCACAGTGGTCCTTGTCTGGCTCGGCGAACGCACGCGCCGCCAGCGACTGGCACGACATCACCGAGCCGTGTGGGGAGCCCTGCAAAAACAGAACAAATATATATTTTTAGTATAAATTCTACACACTTCTGAAATTATACTTTTCCTATAAGATAATATAGTCTAAACGTTCTATAGACGGACTTCAAGAGGTTCAAATTTCGCTACGATTTTATATAATTCTGCTTATGCCGAATTTATAAACAGAATATTATACTAAAGATTTGACTTATAGACTAGAAATAGAATGTTTGAATTTCTTTTGCTTTTTTAAAAAAAAATCTAAAATAAAGTATCCTACTTAAGTAAAATACTTAGCTCATGTCTTTTGTAAAAAAAATGACATAAAAAGTGCAATAAACTAAACCTTCTCCATCATTGTTGTTCTTAAAACATGTACTATGAGTTTTTTAGACATCTTGATTCAATGAATCACAAACACAAAGTGCTTACTTCTTATCTCCGATAACGTCCTAATGATGTATTACGTACTTATCTTATATATTTAGAGTATTTTTGTTCCAATTTAGGACTTTCCGCATAGCTGTGTAGGCAGAGGGAGGTACCTTCCTACCGTTCGGTATTTTTATTTGATAACGGGGACGAAGCCGCAGGTAAAAGAGTTAATAGAGTACGTAATAGTACCAAATTGCCTACTTTAAACACGCGACAAATGTATGACAATTTACATTATACGTTTGTTTCTAGATTTCATATTTAAAACGACAAGGAACATATAAGTCAAAGTTTTTCGAAACGCGATTTACATACAATGTCACATTAAACGCAGAAATAAAATAATTATCTAATGTATAATAAAATTATTTCTTATTGCTGTCTGTACATGAAAAATATAATATATTAAAAAATCTAGAAATGGACACATTTATCAATGTAATAGAACCCAAAACAATATTTTTTTTCTATCTGTCTGTAAGTTTGGGCCCGTTAATCTCAGTAAAGTTTAAACCAATTTGATGAGTTTGTACTATTGCACGTTGGCAAACTTTCTTTAATATTTAGAGTTTTATTTGAATCTCTTAAATAAAAAGTTATCGCAAGTTATTTTGTCGAACAAAATATTGAATTGAATTGGTTCAATTTTTTTACGAAAATTGTCATTAAAATCATAATGTTATTAGAGTATGAAAGTAATTCAAGTGAAAAAAATAATAATTGTGTATTTCAAGCGAGCGAAGCCGCGAGCGAGTCCTTAGTATGTTGTTATAATAAAATTACAAAACGTCTGGAATTTAAATATATACTCTCAAGGCTATTGTTACATAGATGTAGGAAAATAGACGTGCATTGGTTGTGGGATCCATTTCTACTCGAGAAGATTATAGTTTTGTTCCGGCGTTAAGTTCCACCACCAAACACTCAAGACTCGTGGTGTTCGAAAGTAAAACTGGTGTAATAAGTAATTCTACACATTAATCTACGAAAGTTTGTCAACTTTTATAATTTGTACTTCCCTGACCTACAACCATAGAATTGGTACACAACACTCAGTGGGCAAGTCCGATTCACACTTGACTAGTTTTGTCTAGTTTTTTTTAAATCGCACAATAAATATATCACGTCGTCGTAGATCCATTCAGCCCGACCTTAATCGTTATGTAATTAACCTGAGTAGAGAATTCTATACAAAAAAGTGAACTTTGGAGCAATTTTGTAGAAAAGCGCATTTAGTTTTACTTTTGTTTAAGAACACTTGAAAGTTTTTATATTCTTTTCATAAATTCAATTCATTTAAAATGTGAGTTCCGCCACTCAACACATGTCTCGATTGAGCCATAAACTACTTAGCAGAGTGTAGAAAACGTTTAAAAAGCACGTTACCAATTAAAAAACATTGTACTGTATCTTTGGCCAACTAATTTAATAAAAAAAACAACTGTCACAGTCTAATAAATAGCAGTATAATTATATCAGAAGTCAACAGCGATGTTCCAAGCGTTTACTGGAGTTATATTAAATTTTTCATGTCAAGGATTATTTACTATATTCTAAAATCGTTATATTGCTAAAAATATTTGGCGCCATCATGCCGCTAATGCAACGATTTTAAGTTGCGATTTTAAGAGTTCCGGCACTCAACACGATATGGGGAATGAAATGTCTTAACACTAGGCCTCCCTCTACCTGTCGGGATTTACCTGTGTATATGGATACAGCTATAAGCTTAAGAAACTTTTGGACGTTTTGCAAAGTGCATGAAAAAGTTTTAAAACACAAAAACTTTTGTCCACAGAATCCACTGTGAAAAATAAATTGTCTGGTAATACTAAATAAAGTTTCCTAAGAAAACCATAATTAAGTGAGTTTTCTTAATCATACTAAGTTTTTTTATATAAGACAAACATGCAATATTTAATAAGAAAAAATAAAAAAAGTTCTATAAAAAAATCAATAAGTAATTCACCACTACAGTTCTGAAATCTAAGTGAACAGATAATAAAGTGCCTATTTTAGTGAATTTTAGTGCAACTAATACTGTTCTGAAGTAGGAAGTAAAAGTAACATTCCTACAATATGAGGATACAACATAAATTCACAAAACTAGGTTATTACCCTGAAGCTATGGCTTCAAAAGACATAACATATATTTTATGGTCTGTAAAATTGCTATTATAAAAAATTTACAATGCCATGAAACATGATCACAAAATTAAGGATGTTTTTTTTATTTCGTGAGTTCGTAAGTGAGTGTTAACGCGGATTTTAAAACAGCCTTTTAATCCTTCCTACATATCTAGACAAAATGTGATGTTGACTTTCGTCAATCAACACACAATCTCTCGAAAACTAGACAAAAAGTGGGCCTAGGGGCGCAAGCATATACTGTATATGTTAGAGATACACATAGTTATGTTAAAGCTAAAGAGATGGAAGCTTGAACAGTACAGCCGAGTGTTAATGCACATTTCAGAGTGTGATGGTGAATCTATAAACTGCTAAGCAGTTCCTTCTTCCTATCTTAATGTCATCTTCCAAAACACAAGATGCAATACAATCACAAAAAAATCATTACAAAATTAGTAAATCATTAATGACCAAAAACTGAAAAGTAAAAACAACAGTACATCATTGTTGAAAACAAAAACAATTGAAACATGCTATTTAGAGGTACATACAAAATATTTTGTTGTTTTTAAGGTTTTTGGCCAAGTGGTTTGTTCAGTACAAACCACTACAAACACCACATAATTAAAGGTTAACTTGTCACCAACTTGTCAAAGAACTGAATTGTCACCTATAGTTTATTTATCAACAAATTCTTTTTAGAAAATGTACAAAGTTTTAATATAGTGATGAATTTAATACCAGTCTTTATTGCACAATTTTGAATAAATTTGGATAATTTCCAAGTGACAAGAAAAATACTTTACTAAAAAAGTTTATGTTCCTAAGTGTAGTATAAAATATTGAATATATTAATTATACTACTACTATTTGTATAATATTTTTAAAAAATCCTAATTTGATATTGGGAGACTGTTAATTAGCTACACTCAGAATCATCTATTATATATTATTTAACCAACATTTCATTGATTGATATCTCTAAGTACAGTATTTTGGATTTAAATACAAAATTATAAATTATTATTGTTAGACAAATTAAAAAATCATCTATAAAAGTTAAAATGTCCCATATATTTTAATAAGTTTATAATTATAACATTTATAACAACAAGAACATGCTTAACTACTGTCTTGAGGATTCAACTGAAATAAAATAGTATTACAAGAACTTATTTCCTTGGAAACAATGAATCATTGTTGGAAATAAATCACTTAGACATTTATTTTCTCAAAAAATTTACAAATAAATCACTTACAGAGAAAGTTACAAAACATTAAGTACAAAAAATATATATATTGAATAGGCGAAATCATGAATGAGAAAATCAATGAGTTTAGTTATTAGCATCAATCCAAAAAAATAATATTTCAAATAAGCAAAACTCTCAACAAATATAATTATGACATTCACATAATATAATTATGTAGTAGTTGCATCCTCAATACAGAATGAAGATATGTGATGAGAAAGCCTTGCTATGCATATTACTAAACTGAAAATATCTAAATTAAATACACTTCCTCACTTTTTTCCAAATTCTGGGGAATTATGTGTTGATTTGTGGATTGCATCACTGTTTTGCCTCATTACCAGAGCAAAGAAATGAAAATATTAATTATTCTCTAGTTTGAATTGAATTCACAATCCTATTTACGATTGCTTGCAGGTGCCCCAGTGTCATGTCTGTAGATAACAGATATTAGAAATAATTAAAGAAAATTTTGATTCATGCTCAAAGAAATAATAACATTTGATGACTAACATTTGATAATCTGATTTGAAGATTCTTCACTTTCTGCCCAATTGCCAACAATTAATCTTGAGTGGTAGACCTCAATTTCACTATCTATCTAACCAATAAATAAGTATACTAAAAAAAATTGTAAAAATATAACTTTAATATTTAACATTAAAAATATAACATTAAATTTCAAACTTAAAAAAAAACAACAACACAGTAAGGCTTTCTTATGAAAAAACAAAAGTAAAATCAACAAAAACGGAACCCGTACAAACATACAGACAACATAGAGACAGCGACTAGCCGCTCACATTCTGACCGCAGAGGAGCCAGCCATCTGAGCACACGCCGAAAACTCTTCTCATCCTTTTATTGAATAATTGTAAATAATATTACTTCAAATTGCATTATTTGCATTTGAAAGTCACTTTCTGACATCAGTTCATGCTTTATTATTTTTTTCTTTCGAAATCACTTTAAGAAATGATCATATTAATTTATGCCACTAATTTAAAAAAAAAACGTATTTTTTTTTAATTCATCTACATTTATAATGGCTATAACAAAAACATACAGCCTTTACAAAGTAAACTAATACATCACTTTATTCTGTAATCGACGTATTGATTTACAATTTGGTACCAAAATAATATTAAAATAATGCATTTTACAGTTCACTGAACGATTGCAACTGAAAAAGTTAAAAAGGAACACAGTGTTTCGTCACTTAAAACAATATTTACAGAAATGGTACTCAACATAAATAACTGAAATCACTTTGTACCATTCGAATTTTATAAACCCCTTTGGTTTTAGACGGTTTTTCAACACATAAATATATTATTAGTTATATTCATTTTAATAAAAAGCGTTTTAATCTTTATAAATTAACGCTAATCGCAACCGAGGGACATAATACGATTTGACAGCACTCCCCTCCGTCCCGCGACTGGCTGAACACGGTCGATCGTGGTGTTGCCAGCGATGCATATTTTACCCTTGGTTGATGGAAAAATATAACAATAATAATAAATATTAATTAATTTATATTTTTTTATTATATGTGGGGTTCGTTTTTAAATATTACACTTTTTATTATAATAAAGAAGTATAACATATAATATTGATTAAGTTATAGTAAGGAGCTTTAGCTTATTATAAAACATTTTTATGATCACATAATGAATTTATTAATATACATAAATATATCCTACTGTAAAAATTTCCTTCCATTATACCAAAATATACTTCTACCAAATCAAAAAAGAATAAATAAAACGTTCTAAGAAAATATTGCATAATAACATAAATTGCAATAACCATTATAAAAAAAAAACAAACAAACTTTAGCTACAAAACACGCAAAGGATGTAAAGCGTAAAGCCACGACGGGAAGTAAAGCAATTATAAAACCTGTTTGATATCCGTCCACGTTGAAAGCGACGATTCGATTCGCGTCGAACCATTTATATCGATTAAATACTTGATATATTAATTGCTGACATATATTAGTAACATACTTTATTAACTATTGTTTTTTTACAAATAATTATGATTGTATCGTTTATCAACGTGATCGTATTGCTCTTGAGTAGTCACTCTGATCAAATGCGATAGTTATTAATGCAATGATGGATAGCGTAACTCATTTAAAATGAGCAGAGAGTAGAGAATAGAATAATATATCACACGGTTTTCTCTAGCACTTTACATAATATGATGAGATTTAAAAATAAATGAAAAAATAAGTATGTATCTAAGTACTAAAACTAAATGTTAATTTAGTATCAAAGGAAATTTTATTAAAATTAATACAGCCAACATTTTATAGGGGAGTGCGTGTTACGTCCCTATTTTTATCCGGTGTTGCTAAAACCATCCGGAATGTGTCACAATTTTTTATACAAAATCTATATTTATATTTATATTGCAAGCATTACTATCTATAATGGTATGTCTACGTAATTTCCTTAGGTAAATATTTAATATAGAGATAATATATGAACATTACTTTTGGATCTGATGGAACACAGAGTAGTGGACCACACGAGTATAGAAATACTCGATTCTTCGATTAAGAAGCTGTACGCAATAATAATGGTGTCTGATTCCAATCGAGAGATACTTTTATATTAACACAATATAGACGTTTCTCTGATCCTGTTAGACAAAGCGAAATGTCAGATTTTGCTTCGGTGGAGAGTACTGTATTATTATTAATATAAAGTTTTATTATTATAAGTAAAACCGCATACAATACACTAGTAAAAATATCAATTAAGCGAACATATTGCGAGCATGTGGCTTCTGACGTAATGCTAGTGGGAAGACATCGCGTTCCGGGCTATTAAGATTCACACCCTAAGGTCACATGATTTAGCTGAAAGGACAACTTAACAAGGTATTTTATTTATGATTTATTTTTCACGTTATGCTGGATAGGCAGAGGTCACCCCATTTTCTACTTTGCACCCACTTAGAATCATTGCGTGCTTTACTTTAAAATAAAAAAAATAATAAATTATTCTTATACCTAAATGTTTATGTACATTTTGTTTATTAAAATGCGTACAATTCTCATAAGAAATAACCATTTTCCAATTGACCAAAACTATAAAAGGGCCTTTTAAAATTAACTTTCTTGTAACAATTTAAAATAGGACAAACAAACAAAATAAATCTGTTCTCTTGCGCAATAGCGGAGTAGTTGGCAAGGGTGGCCGTGGATTTGATTTCACCGATGTGATATAATTTTAAATTGTTTTTGTTTATTTTGTTGGTAATAAGTTACCCCGTGAAATCTACACTAATATTATAAAGCAGTTTGCTTGCTTGAATGTCAAATTGTCCGAAACTACTAATTCGAATTAAAAAAATCTTTTAGTATTGCATAGTTATTTATCGAGGAAAGTTATAGGCTGTATATTATGTCGTTTTGATGTATTATCTGTAATTAGAATTAAATTTCACACTTAAAATGTATCATGTATCCCAACTCATAATTTTTTTACAGCTAATTAAAGCTAGTGTGGAATATATTACAACAAAAAAATTATAATCTATGTAAGTGTTTCGTTAATAACTTTAATTCCCTTGTAAAATAAATATAACTGTTACCATACATTAAAAGAGATCTCTTTTCTACTCTGCCTTATAAATTAAACGGACCATAAATTAAAATACTAAATCCAAACACGTACAAGAGTTATTTATGACATAATTAAGAATTTAATAGAGAAATCATTTAACACAAACGTTAAAATAGGTTACTTGCAGTAAATTACCGTATAAACTGAAAACAGAGTTCTAAATCTTTAAACAGAGTGATTATAACGTCCTCACAATTATAATTAAATGGTTAAAATGACTCACAATTATAACATATTTTTTTTTCTTTATTTGGAGAAACGCCAGTAAATCTGCCAAAAGTGACTTTAGAGAGATCACAGTCCTAAAATGTAAAAATATTTGTCGCTAGTATATATAGCTGTTGTTAAGACTCGTTAGCTTCAAAAAAGTATTTAATATCAACGTTGTTTACTTTTTCGGAAA
>HE670436.1:40753-53939 GCA_000313835.2 Heliconius melpomene melpomene | reverse complement strand
TATAATTCATTAAAAAAACACATGAGTGCAAATTATTAACATTTAGTGACATGTTTAAACCAGGCAACCCTAGACTTGCGGCAGACTGAGAGCTGGCAACCCTTAATTTTCCAATTCCTTATGCGATTATCTTCCAAATGATGTGCGATTCATATAAAAAACGTATGGGTGCAATTTTCTCCAAAAACGAGTTACGAAAAAATGTAATTAAAGGTGATTGCGGCAGGATTCTTCCAGGCAACCCAGGTGTAATCTGTTCTACTAATCATGTATTATTCATTAATATAGGTTTAATTAAGAAAACTCGTATATGCAGGATTCAACGGCCGGATCTCAGGGTATTAAGATAGGTTACTTTACCGTATAAACTGAAAACAGAGTTCTAAATCTTTAAACAGAGTGATTATAAACGTGTCCTCACAATTATAATTAAATGGTTAAAATGACTCACAATTATAACATATTTTTTTTTCTTTATTTGGAGAAACGCCAGTAAATCTGCCAAAAGTGACTTTAGAGAGATCACAGTCCTAAAATGTAAAAATATTTGTCGCTAGTATATATAGCTGTTGTTAAGACTCGTTAGCTTCAAAAAAGTATTTAATATCAACGTGTTTACTTTTTCGGAAAGAAAGTATTTAGTTAAGAAACACATTCGGTAACAGTATGTGCCCGTATGGTGACAGAAATAAATTTAATGAAAAAACAAAAACAGGTCCTTTCATTAAACGGCGCAAATGATTAACAAATGACATAGAATACAATAGAGTAAGAGAAAAAAGGATAGATAGTATAATGTCGAATGTAATAGATTACATAGATTAGTACATAAAAAAAGATAAGCAAGACGTAAAAAATACATATCAAAACATATGGAAACTAATGAGGAAAAGAAAAATGAAAGGAAGAATCGATCGCACAACCTGCACGCAACATTTTTAATAGGCATAAAAATGGACAGAGATTAACTTCGCTGCATTCTATGTTTACATCTAAAATACCTTAGTTTTCAAGAGACGATCACTGAATATTAGGTATTACATTTGGGGTCACGGGCATACTCATATAAAATTTATTAATACGTAAATCAATGCCTCGTCTGTCAGTGCGTGGGTAGAAACTTTGTTGAGATTCAATTGAACAGATGCACATACATTGTTTTGTTAAATTATCTTTATTAGTAGATATTATTTAATCTTTACACATCTCCCACATAGAATCAGAAGAAAGCTATTGATATATTGTTGTTATTTATTAACTTGATTAGCTACAACACTAGAAACAGTATTGAAGAATATTTTTTAACATATATCGTTATTCTTTTATTCAAATTATCTATGTATTTTAATTTTACGCTGTATCCCGCACTTACGGAGATATTCAGAGGGAACCAATCATAACCAATGTGTTAAGATACTCCGGTTCTCAATAAGACCCAACTTTCCGCCGAATTCTTAAAGCGTGTTGAGTGGCGGAACTCAACGTCGCGTTTTGCCTCCTTACCAGAGCGAAGAAATTAAAATTAAATTATAAGAAAATCTTTATTCCTCCAAGTGGGAATCGAAGCCATAACCTTGGCGTATACAGTTACATTACGTTACGTTTTTGCCACTGTGCCACGACGGCCTCAGAAATATATATCTTTCAGTTAATCAATTTACATACTTCGATAGCTATGTCTACTTAATTCAATTTAAACCTTGCGTCCGAGTTTATAAATTTTTAAAACAAGGAAAATCCCAAGTCCTTTGTACATTTAAATATTTAGTTTAGTCAGATGCAGTTGATTCATTTTGTATGTGTTTACTGTAAGTAAATATTTAAACGTTTCTTGGAAACAAATGTGTTTCAAATTCACCAAATTTTAAATACTTTCCTGCGCTCTGTTCATTGTTCGATAGAAATGAATATATAAAACTAAAAAAGGACTCAAAGAAACATAAAATTTTATTTTACTTGATACGTTGCCATCTGACCTGCCGAGGTGCATCTGGTGAAGCTTTCTACCAACATATTGTTAGCACTTGTCAGTATTATACAGGTTTCTTTATACTCTTACCCACCTTGATATACTCGTAATAATGTCAGATGCTAGCAATGAAACGTGAACTGCTTCTCTTCTTCATTAAGAGACAGTAGTTATACGTTGGCAGAGTTTAATATAATATCTATACTAATTTTACAAAGCTTTAGAAATTATACTGTATAAAAAAATTACCATGTTTAATTGAAAAATCTATAAAAGCAGGAAATGCCGACCGTAATTGGTTAATAAAGTGAAAAACCCCTAACACAGATAACCATCGGTAGGGAAAATTATTTTAAAAATAGGGTAACACTAATAAGGTGTAGTTTTGACATTTTGGTGAAATATGTCAAGATTATTTGTGAATTAAACATTTTATTAATTGCACTTTTATATAAATCGGGCTAGATAGAGACAATTGCTATCTTCTCTTTTCTCTGTTTTACATTTTAAAGGCACAAGACAGTATAACGCCTATAAAAGTAAATATGTGGATGAATTAACATTTTTCCACGGATTCGAATCCCAATCGAGGTAGTTATTTTCATTTTCTTGTTCCTCCACTTTATACTCAATATCTTGACAAATTACTGGACAGTGCGATAGGGGCACGGATTGTCAACATTAAGTCCTCTGCCATCCCTAACACATGCAAGTTTATCCGGGCATGAAGTAAAAAAAAGTAATTTGTAAATAACTCGAGCACGAATGTGTCATGTGTGAGTTATATTCATTTGACCATGCGAGTGAAGCCTCATGTAAAAGCTAGTAAAAAAAAGCCTTATGTTCATATTAACATTAAGTATAGTATAAGTATCGCAAGTTTCGATAACAATAGCCACTTCAGCATGTATGGCGAATCCTTTTAGCCGTATCTAGTGAGGTCAATCGCCTCGCTCCCAACTAGGAAGTCAGATTAGATCGATTTTGTATAGGCTGTCTAGATTTGAGATATCTATAGGTACTTATATTACAGACCTGAAGAGTTTGTTTGGTTCTAATTGAAGAAATCGTGGCACAAGGGCACAAGTGTGTGACTGAAAAATGCAACAGATCGTGAGTTCAATCCCGCCCGACGAATTTAAATATTTAATATTTTCAATTCTTTGCTTTGGTGTCGAGGCAGAGCTCGGCTTCGAGTTCCGCCACCTAACAAGTAATGCCTCTAGAATTCAACGTAAAGCGGAGAGAGGAGTGTCTTAGCACTAGGCTCCTTATGCCGAACCTGCTACACGCCGAATACAGTGTGAAGTTCCAAAAAAAAATCCACGCAGGCGAAGCCATTTAAACAAATATTACTTTTTTATCTTTACCATTAAGTACTTCAGGAACTGAGAAACTAGTGTCAGGGCATTCTGTCCACCACTTTTCGCCCAATTTCCTAGAAATTGCTTGTTGAGTTGCAGATATCAAAGCCATATTTTGTCTTATATGAAGCCAGGAAATCAGAAAAAATCACTCATTTCCCTAAGTGGGAATCGAACCCAAAACCTTCACGTTCGTAACCAAACGCAGTGCAGATATCACAGATCTATATAAAGTAATATAATTTATTAAATAATGTTTACAGTGTCATATTACTATTGATGCGATAACCGATGGATGTATGTATGTATGTATTAGACAATCGCTGACATAACGTCTACACGACAGGTACGATAAGAACAATGGCCCTTTCATAATTGTTTGTTCTTTGTGTTTTTTTTTAAAACAAACAACTCAAATGGGATTTGTATGAACGACTAGCTTTTAATTGTGTTACACATGTGCTGACACAGTCTAACTCTGACCGCAGGTACCGAAGGTTACATTGAGACGATTGTCATGTTGTCTTATAGCATATAGTCTTCCGCGATTAATGCGCTGTACGACACAAAAATAGTTGTTTAATTCAAACAACCAGTTCCTGAGATTAGCACGTTCAAACAAACAAAATTTTCACACACTAAACTTTAAACTATTACTATTAAATAAAATCTAGATATTTCAATATCTATACCAAGAAGACCTGCATTTAAGTAGGCAAGCCGGTATCTAGTATCAACATAGTAGGATAGTTGGTGTGAAAGTCGTCACGTAGTATTGGTAAATAATTAAATGCACCTATGATTCACTCGAGGCCGTCGTGGCGTAGTGGGGCAGTATCTGATAGTAAACGCGATGGTTGTGGGTTCTATACATATTCTAGGAAATGTTTATATTTTTAAGTTACGTCAATCACCACGCATTGTCCCGAAAATTGGGCCATGTGTGGGAAATAGTGTTTTAACACTTTTAAGCGCGAAGCCACAAAAAATGATTTAATCAATTTAAACAGGATTTTATCATCTCTACTCAACTTGGATAGCCTTTAAGACCACAAGCATAGAAAAAGAAATGTTACATACATTTAATATGAAATGAATAATCGCAAAAATCGTTATCCATCAATTTATATTTACTGAGTATCTGATAGCGTAACTAAACGCAGCTCTACATATAACCAGAAAAAGTTAATTTACAATTTTAAAAAAGGCATTTCTTTGAGGTCAATTCAATCTCACAACCGTCTAAAATTTTGCGAAATAGTTAATATTCAGTAGTAAATTACGTATCGACTTAACAATAACCAAATTCAAAGTGACTTTTTGCGTTATCTAACAGTTATGAGACATTTATATAAAAAATGTGGCAAAAACTTTAAGTGGCCATTGCTGGCGTTACACTCAGAAAAAACGACATGAACAGTTAAAGAGGTTGTAAGTTGTGGGTGCACTAGGAATGTAGGAAATAGTTAAGTCTAATTCAAATTAATACTTGTAAAATATAATTTAATGTAAAACATATTTTGAATTAATAAAAGTTAAAAGTTAAGACCTCCTTTTTTTGCCAATAAAAAAAGTAGGGAACACAGAGGGAACTTAGCGTGACACTTCGTTTCCCGCTTTCTATCTCTACTTCGTTGAATCGTGTCAGACTGCACATGATGGTGTTAAGTTTACGCCCGGAAGAACTATTGACAATATGTATGTGTTCTTCAAAAAGGCAATACGCAACTTTTCTTTTTGAAAAACAGTGTCTTGTCCCACTCTCACATAAAATACGAATAATGCATATGGCAGGCACATATTAAGGGTCTGTACTTTACACTGTATTCCAAACCTTATTAAGTATTAAACCATCTCGTTCCCCACTTTCGAATTAAGTTTTCAAGACGTGTTGAGTGGCGGAACTCAACGCCGAGAATGAGTTTTACAGTCGGACGCTGCGCAATAAGAGTATACATGTTTCAATGTATATTTGAAACCAAGTGTACCGCCATCTTTACATTGTAAATGATGGCTGCACAGTAGTTTCTGTCAAGTGATGCGTGTTCGAGACGCGATCTGCTTCATTAAAATCTTTCCGTAAACAACAAGGCATTATACTATTGATTGATTTGTTATATTTATATATTTTGAACCAATCTATCTACTTATAATATATTTAAAACTCTTCCGTTATTGAATGACTGACAGACATTGCACAGCCAAAACTGCGCGGCGTTGAACACTGAAATTTGTTACGTAGGATTCTTGGGTAGTAGGGGATATACAAAGAGAGGATTTGCTCCACGCTCCTATAGCGCCGGTCATGGTTAATTTTCGGTGTAGTCTAATATTCTTGTGCGATAAGTATTGTTATATCGTGATTGGACCGGAACTTGACCGGCACGGTAGTAGGTACCTATGAATGCTACATTGGACCGTGACTGGCACTATGGTGTGAATCTTCCTTCCGGTAGTATGAGAAATGAGGAAGAACAAGATTTTAAGTATTGTGAAAAACAATCACAACAAACACAAACGCAGTTGCGGGCTACAACTTGTACCCTATATACTGGGAGTTAAAAAAACTTTCTCCACTCTCTTGTCCATAGATAGTTTACACAAATATTCTAATGATAATGAAGTTAAAAAATGCACTTTTTTACACAAAGTGCTACAAGTGCATAGAATGTGCCCGGAACTATAAATATACAAGCTTAAGCTATATATATACATGTAAGTTTTACCATGAGTAGCTCGCTGGCACAAACAAATCCTCTGACGAGTTCCACTATTCAAATCTTGTCTCCATCATGATATCACATAATTGCATTGTCATCTACTTGACGTAGGTTAAATGCAGTTTCTTGCATTTTAGTATCGTTAACTAGTTCTATGTATTTTACATACCGATGTATATAAAAATACCTCCCCAGGTACAACAGCGCACAACGCAATACAATCAATGTACGTCAGTGTTTAAAATGCAAGAGGATATGACAAATGTTTCACATTCAAACACACACGTAGTATCTAGATTCTAGCATTCTAATGAGAATTGTGGTCAGTAAGATTCATGACCATTGCGGCGCAGTGGGACTCCACATGACTGCAAGCGCGAAGGCCGTGAGTTCGACACTGGGGGAAATATATTTCTTCGCCCTGGTAGACAAATTGCAGCGTTGAGTTCTGCTAATCAATACACAAAATGTCGGAAATACGGGTATAAAGTGTTCTAACTCTAGATTCCTTCTGTATATAAGAGAAAGTGTTGAGTTACGCCACTCACCGCGTTATGTCTCGAATCCGGGAGGAGAGCGGAGAACGGAATAAAAGCACTAGAATCCTTTCGCCGCATATGCGGTATAAAAAGAAAAGAATAAAGCTAAAAAATATAAACATAAAGTCAGTTAAATTAGTAATCTATACTAATATTATAAAGCTGAAGAGTTTGTAAAACCCGCTAATATCAGGAAATATTGGTTCTAATTAAAAATATATTTTTGTAGTCAATTTATCAGCAATTTATTACATCGCGCTAATAGCATCGAGACCCACTGTGCCTGCGGCCAGAGTTATTTCGAGCATTCAGAATGTGTCATATGTGTCACATGTGTCATACATAACGAGTAGTTATTACACTTAGACGACGGTGGCAAAGCCGCAGGTAGCAGCTAGTGATACGAGAAATCGATCTAACAATTCATTCCTTTCAAGGTAACAAACGTCCTTTGACTCACAATCAGATAATAAATTGAAAGGTCATAGTGGACTTACTCATTAGACGTTTAAAATGCAGGAGCACTTACCGTCATTATCTATGACAGCGAAGGTCGCGAATACAAATCTTGTTTGAGGTAGAAAAGTTTCCAGTCGATAGATTTTATTACGTCAAATGTAAATAAAGCAAAAGGTAGTGTAGTAACACTGTACCTTTGCTTTTTTATTTCTTTAAGTCAATACATAAGAATTTAAAATTGAACTCTACAAAAAAATCTTAGAGAGGAAAATAGTGTTTCATTAAAGCGGCTGTGTTGTTGTAGGTATTATACTCGTATTTCACATATGTATTACCAAACAAAGTGTTTCATTAACTGGACACAGAATGGAGAGACACATAACACTTTCTTTTTTATTACAGCATGGTAGGTAAAGGGAACATAGTGTTAGGATTCAGGATCCTCGTTCCCATTTTTCATAAAAATTTTGAGACATTGCGTTTTGAGATGAAATTCAACGCAGTATCATTTGTTTCGTTACCAAAAGAAATAAATGAAAACAATTGTTTCCCTCGTATAGGAACAAGCTCTCTCTCTATACCAATTTTCTCAATAAACTTACGTATTCTAACAAATAATTATATAAATATTCATAAACACATCTAAGTGTATAATAAAATAAGTGAAACCATATCATTTTCACTGTTACCAAACGAAAACAAGAGTTAACGGCTGTCATTAGACAATCATCGGTTAGACGTGAGTCGTTTCATTTTATATCTGCATATTGATTTTGCCGAGAAATGGGGAAAAATTTTATAGATACTATCTATTAGTGATATTTGATGAATATATGTGGAAATTGCACTTTCTGGTAGTAGTTCATTACATTGTTTATACACATATTTGGACAATGAAAATTCTAATTAATTATACAATGTAAACAGTAGAACCTAAATGTATTAAGTTTAGAGTGAAGAACGGAGTGCTCTATTTGAATTTGGAGTGTTTTGTGAAGCAGACGGGGTTAAGTTGCACCATTACACATAGATATGGAACTGTTCCACAATAACTAATATCTAGTTTTATGTCGTTTAAAATAGCTTCTTTTCCGATTACATTTACATCACAGCATATTTGCTAAGCTAAGGTTATTTTAACCTTTGAACAAATTTCTCTTGAGATTCAATCTAAAAATCTTTTCAAAAAATAGCCAAAAACTGTCAAAAGTACTGGTCTTGTAAACGCGACGGTTGTCCCACTTGAGGAAATTAAATTATTTTATATTTTAAATTCCTCGCTTTGGTAACTAGGTAAAGCGTGGCGTGTCGCCACTCTACGTTTATTGATACTCCGTTTATTGATACTCCCTTTACCTACGCTGCTGTATACGGGAAATGCGTAAGCGTAATGCTAAAAAAATATGAAACAAAAAAAAATATCAAAAATATGACTATTAGTACAAAAATAACACCCAACACTGACAACACCATGACATTTGATTTCACGGATTTGTCTCGGCGAAAGTGAACGTAGCGGTTTATTGCATAGACACTGTGATTCATTTCACACTTTGCACGGTTTGATATTATGTATATATATGCATATTGCATATATCATATACTAGCATTTACCTACGGTTTCGCTCGCCTCACCATATGGACAAAATTAAGAGCTGTTTTTAACATTTTTAAAGTTTCCACACTTAGGAAAAAAATATTAATAAAAGTGCAAAATAATATAATTTTAATCTCCCTGGAGCTATGCTAACAACATAAGTAAGTTGTACCAAGCGTATAAGAATTTCGAGGTAGCTTGATGAGGACGTATGGCTCAGTGGTCAGAGAAACCGGAAGGATTTCCAACCGGCGCGGGATAACACCACGCTACCTTTTTTTTCTAAATAAGTAATTAAGAGATACGTGTGTCAACTGACATTATTGGCGAAATCAGTAGTTCCTGAGATTAATCCTTTTTAAATAAACTCCTTAGTTCCATAACATTATATATAGATTTGTAGATTATAGCCTAGTAGTAAAAAACATTTGTATTGAGTTTATTTCTTAATACTTGTTAGATTAAAAATCTATAAACCATATACCATCAAACAACTTAGAGTTCCACCATCAAACTGATGGCCTGGTAACTAGCTATTGAAGTCGGTTAAAAAATAAGAAACATAGTGATTATACACTTTTCATTTCATCTCGTTCACTCACGAGATCTACAATTATATATAATAAAATCAATAGCTATGTACATACATCCGGCTTGAAATAATTTAATAGGCGAGTTGAAAACTGAATTGGTAGGTATAATTCTAAATGCACGGAAGCAAACCCGTGTTTAAATTTAATAGAAGTAGAGAGTGTTTGTATGATAGGATATATGAAGATTTTTTTAAGGGAGGAAGTTGACGTTTATATGTATGTTTGTATGTCTGTCTGTGGCATCGTAGCTTCCTAATCCCCGAACAGGTAACCCGATATCGATTCGGATTTTTTTGTTTATTTAAAATGGGACTTAATAAAGAGTGTTCTTAGCCATTATCCAAGAAAATATGTTTAGCCGTTTGAAGATTATCTTCTCTTTTTTCTAGTTGTTTGTTTACTTTTTAGTGCTCTTTGTTTTGGGGTTTTTAATTATCAGTTCTGATTTCTTGTCATAACTCTATACTAACTGGAACACCTCTATGGGTTCTGTGAAGTGATTAGTAATGAACCGGCACGCTTGCTCAGAACGCTATGGACAAAGAACAACAACTATGAGTTTTGAATGTGCGGCAAACTTCAAACCAAATACGGCAAAGACGATGCATAAACGCTCGTATCTTTTGATGGTGTTGACTTAGAAGCCTATTTTTTCTGTGCATCAAGGAACATGGATAGTGATAGAGAACGATCCTATAAATGTTACCTAAAATGTTACCTAAAATGACCAGCGAGGCAGGACAAATATTCCGACAGAATTGTAACCCACACCACTGCTTCAATCAGTAACATTCCAACTGTGCTATCTTTGCATGAATCATTTGATAGTTAATAGTTGTGTTGAAAACTAAATTGGTGTAATTCAAACAAGTGCGGAAGTAAACCAGCGTTTAAATGTAATAAAACTGGAGTAACTATTTGCTTGTTGTAACTGCAGAATTACATCATATAATAATAGTAGTTACATTAAAAAAACTAAATTATGAATATATTTTAAAATTCTTCGCTCACTGGGTAAGCGACAGGCAACGGACGAAAACACAGACGAAACTACTGGACTTGAACTCAAATTAAAAAAAAACAAAATTCCTACGGAAATAGAAAAATATGAGGTTTAAGGGCTTCACTTCACAGACTTTTGGACCAAAATCCTAATAAACAAATTTATTATTATTGTGAGATCATTGTCCTATATTTGAAAACAAAATTGAATCCACAACCTCTACATAAGTTTACCAAATGGCCCCTAATGTGCCAACTATAATAACTATCAATACTGTATATATAAAACATTTTTTTAAAAACTTCACAAAGTATTCCGCATATAGCTGGGCAGGCAATAGGCAGAAGGAGTAGTGTAAAAACACTCCATTCCCCAAATCAAAACCAAACCCAAAAAAATCAAACCCACAATCATCACGTTTACAGTCAGACCCTGTGCCACTGCCACTGCGCCACGGCGGCCTCTATAATATGTTATAGATTATAAAATAAAGCAGATAGTACTCGGTTCATTTCCTGCGCGTAACTAATACAAAATGAAGGCATGAGATAACCATTCTCAGTAACATGAATACGTAAGAATGTTGCCACTTTAGTGGAGCGTAACGGACTGGTTTAAAGATGCAGGTAGTATAACATTATCATAGATAATAATATAATACATAAATATATATATAATTAATACATAAATATTTTGATTTTTCAATTATTTTGAGTATTAAGCACACAGCAACTGTGGTTGTGTTTGAGGCCGTTATGGCGCAGAAGCACAAGCGTAGGTACTACAGTAAATGTATGTAGTGGTTGTGGATTTGATTCCCACTCGGAAATGGAACATTTAATATTTTAATTTTTTCCTCCACTCAACACGCAATACCTCGAAAGTTTGGCGAAAAGTGTGGACCGAGTTTCGATATAACCCACTGCACCTGCGGTTACCTTAGGTACCTCCGTACGAGTTACCTCCCGCACTCAGAATGTATCAGGAGGAGAAACAAAGCCGTATGTAAAAGCTAGTGTATGCATAATGATAAAAGCTGTAACATTAATAGTTTAGTAGAAAGCGGACTAGTTAGCAGGAAACCGGTAACGCACAGAGGATGAGCTAAGAGTTGCTTTGCGACCTGATATTATGAAATTTAGTTCAATATTCTATAGGAGAGTTGTGGGTTCGATTCCTTTATAAGAAATTTTTTTTTGCTTCACTCTGTATGCCGCATATAGGCATATGGTAGGCGGAGGGAGGGTTCCTCCGTTCCGTTAGGATAATATTTGTATTATCCAGTGAATCTCTGCAGATTGTTCTTGTTTGTCAAGAATATTCTTTCAATAACTAAAGTAGAGCATTAAAGTAATTTAATGAAAACTTTGTAATTGAAAAAAAAATAGGAATGTTTTTTATGTATTCGGAATAAACACCTCTATTATATACACAAGGAACCCGAGATGGTCGACGTAAATTTGCCTAAGGAGACCGAGGAAATGAAAACATGAAATCATAAGTCTATTCCAGGGTGCAAATTGAATAACGCGTACCTACTGTCTGACACTTTCTAAATCACTTATTATAAAAAAAACACAACTGCTACAAATCCCGTAATAACGATCGTAAAATCTAAAATGTTTAAGCTTACATAATATAGAATTACTTAATCAAGGCTGATATGGTTATAATGAGTCTTTGATAGCAAACTAGTTATGTTACTCTGTGATATAACACATAGATTATTAAAGTAAGCAGAGGGAACCCAGAATTAAGACACTACGCTCTTCACGCACTGCCCAATTTTCGAGACATTGCGTGTTGAGTGGCGAAACTCAACGCCGCAATTTGTCTTATTAAATTACTTTACTTACAGGGAAATAAAAATAATTTACTTCACCGAGTGGGGATCAAATTAATAACCTTCGAAATCAGAGGGAACCTGGGAACCCAAGTTAAGACACTACATTCACATTAATACACTTCCTTTCCCCATTTTCTGCCGAATTATTTGCCTCGCGAGCGAAGAAATGAAAATATTAAAATATTTTATTTCCTTGAGTGGGAATCGAACCCACAATCTGTCGCGTTTACAGCTACAAGCTTGTGTCACTGCGCCACGAGTGGCCCTTTATCTTTATTAATGAAATGAAATATATTTTCTATAATAACAAATATATTTTCCCCGATAGAACGATAACAAAAGGTCACTCAAGTGCAGTGGATAAACATTAACGTGTAGTATAACATTACACCGAGCGCAGGTTCTTTGCCCTATAGCGGTCACAGTGACCACCTATTGATCTAGCAACTTGTTTTAAACCGGTCTCTAATGCTTCAATAGTAGTTTTTATAAATCTATTATGAATTTACATTGTTTTTTTTTATTAAAAAAATGAATTTAATGGAACCTACAATCATCACGCCTGCAGTCAGACACTGTTAGGTGGTAGGTAAGGTTAATAAAGTTTATTAGCAAAATTAACAATATTATATACACCTAACTGTTATAATACCGAGGCATATTAATCAACAGCGCGTGGCCTTTGCTCCGACCGTTACAAAATAATAGAAAAACTCTATAGTAACTTATAGTTAGGGAGGCGAAGCAGCAAACTGTGGAGTCACTCGAGCGTCATGGAGACCTATTGGGTTGCGAAGCTTAGATGATAACAAGAAAAAAATGTCATATAAAAAATTTCGTTTCACCGGTGGGTTGAGGGGTAATAGATTTTCAAAAATGTAAAAAAAACTGTTCCATGGACATACTCGAGCGCGTCAGATATTGATATCATCAATTGCCTACGTCTTCTTAAGCATGAAAATATGTTAATCTGACAGTTTCCGTGGTGGAGGTGGTCGTACGTAAGAGTTAAAAATGGCAAAAAAAAATATATTATCGAGCGCGTCAGATTTTCTAAGGGGGTGTTAACTGAACCTAAAAAAGCTCTTATGTAATA
>HE670436.1:0-27207 GCA_000313835.2 Heliconius melpomene melpomene | reverse complement strand
TTATGGGTTCGATCCCATAGGAGAATGATTAATTGATTATATATTTCTTAACGGGAGTGTTTAAACACTAGACTTCCAGTTTCCCTGTGCCTACCCTACCAGGTGAAGCGTGAAACTAAAAGTCAATTAAACAGGCACATTTTTCAAGCTGACCTAGTAAACACACTGTCATTGTAGGTCACCCCATTGTGCTTTTATATGAGAGCTTCAGATAAGCTTTGTGTAAAAATGTCCCGAGCAATTCTATTGGTGTCATTATTTTTTTCTATGGACCCATTGTCATGGATAGAAAAAAATGTTTAATAATTATATTCTTCAAATGATCCTTTACATACGAAGTCTTACATTAATATAAATATTCAATAGGGAACGGAACGTCTTATCACCAGGTTTTCTCTGCCTACTCCGCTAAACGAAGAATACGGCGAGAGGCTAATAAAAAAATTAAAACTTTAATGTAGTTGAGTTGACATTTGTCAGTTAGCGGTCTCGCCTACCTTTCTTTGGAACAATAACGCTCATTACTCGATACGTGACTGCGGTTTGTAAGTGACCGACCGCCATATATGCATTTGGTAGCGAAACGTGCCTCTTGTTGGAATATTACCAGTTTTATGTTAGGAGTTCTACAGAAGGGTTGTCGGTTCGATCCTCACTTGGTTTATGATAGGTTTTTCGGCTTCATGCATATAGCAGAGTAGGCAGAATTTTTGAGACTTAGTGTATTGTGTGGCGGAACTCAACTTCGCGTTTATCTTCTCAGACATTACCCACTGCGGTACGATAACATCTGCTTATTACCATATCCGCTCATTAATAAAAATAAAACTTTAATAAGTTTTTATTATCTATTCACGGAGAAAGTAGATTTTCCAATTAAAATATAAATAAGATATTGTATTTTATTACATTATACTAGCTTTAACCTGCGGCTTCGCCCGTATTGCCAATTAGAAATAACTAAAAATATATACACATAGGTACGCAAGTACAGTGGGTTACATGAAGCAAATAACTCGATATAATATAAGCCTAATAACGCCTTCCTTAATAAATGGACTATCCCACTCAAAAAAAACAAATCGAACCAACTGTTCTTGAGATCAGCGCGTTCAATCCAAAAAAAATCTTCCACTTTATAATATTTATAAATTATAAAATATTATATATTTTTACACATTCTATATGCTCTACATCATATATGGTACTATACCATATTCAACGCATCAGTAATTTGAATACAATGCGTGTTGGGTAACGGTCCTGAAACTTTGTGCTTTCGTCTTTATTAGACCGAAACATTCTTCATATAAGTAGATGTAAGGCGAAATAGAATTCATTGTCATGAGAAATGAACCCGTAACCTCTGTCCTAGTAAATGAAAGTAGAAGAACGTTAGATATTGTGTTTAACCAGTATATCTTAAAAGAGAGTATTGTGTTTAACGATATATTCCATCGTGGCGCAGTGGCACAACGTCTAACGGTAAACGCGGTTCGATTCCTACTCAGGGGAATTATTTTTATTATGTCGCCCTATTAGACAAAGTGCGGCGTTGGGTTCCGCTCCTAAAGACGCAACGCATCTCGAAAGATGGACAGTGCGTGGGGAACAGGAACGGAAAGTCCGCTATACTGCAAAATTCTCCCTTCTGTATGAGGCTGAAACTTAATAAGAATACCTACCACCATCCTTCCAAATGGTGATAGAGCCCACAACTTCCACGGCGCCACGATAGCTTTAAATTTATAATTGTCATTTGAACTTACAGTTATATTACTACTTATTTCTTTACTTAAGACATTTCAAATGTACTTGTTAGTACATTTTTTGTCGGTTATTTAACTGTTTCCCCAGGTTTTTTGTTTGACTGTGAAGTATGAAAGTGACTAATGGTTTTTTAAGGCATTAGGTAATGCTCGTTTTGTCCAACAAAGAATATGTTCTTTAAATAAAATTTTATTGTAAACTTTGAAGTTGACAATGTCGAAATGTCTTAACAATTTAGTGAACAAGTGGGGAACTGAGTCTTAACACTAGGTTCCCAGGTTCCCTCTGGCTACCCTACAACTACTGCCTATAGAACGAGAAATTAAAAAAAAGAAATTGATGCATAATTTAACTCTAGATCACTTTGTATGGATTACAAAGGGCTACGCAACTTATCTAAGTAAGTATTTCAATTGGGAGCAATTAGTATAACGGCCGACTGCCGGCGATTAACAAATATCTTGCGTCATACATGCATTATCTATTCTTCTACACTGATATTATAAAGTTGGACAATTTGTTTGGTTGAACGCGCTAATCTCAGTAACTACTGGCTTGAATTGAACATTTTGGAAATAGGCTATAGCTTCACGCTGTATCTTGCACATAGAGGGTGGGCATGAGGAAGCTGGGAACCCGAATTCTGGAGGCACTGCGTGTTGAGTAGTTAATGCCATTTAATCACGCACGTGCTAGTATTTCTAAATATTAAGAAAGAAGTGATATTTAAAAAGTGCAGCATTTTTTAAATGAAAGAAATCTCTTACAGTTAACTTACATAACGTAACTATGTACCTATCACTATTACACATAAAACAGAAACTATCAAAAACTTGGCTTTGGCAAGCGGGATTCGAACTGGCACTGGTCACTTGCCAAATAGGCTATAAGTTCAATACCCGATTGCATAATTTTTCCATATTATATGAGAACACAGCCAAGTAGTCGAGCCTTTGAATATATCATATGATACATGATTTTACTATTTGACTGTCGTATCCTATATAGGTAGTCGTCGTCCAACTTTATAGGCCTGGAATTTAAGACTTAAAATGAAAATGCAGTTGTCTTACTCCTTCGTGTGCGAATTTCGAGAAATCCTCTTTTAGTGTTCCCCCACACTCAGTGACATATGTATGTATGTATGTACATGACAATAGTTTCGTCTGTGGGTTGTCTGTCAGTCACTCAGTAACGGAAGTGACTTATATACTATACTATACCTAGAAATAAATGACGGCTATGCAGTGGCGTAGTGGGGGCGAGGGGGGTCATCATGTCTGAACACTATGTTCCCTCTGCCTACCCTGCTGTGTACAGGATGCAGGATACAGCGTGAAGCTCATTTAATTTAATTTGATTTCATTCATAAACTTCACATTGTATCTTTCAACAAACAGAGGAAGCTAGGGTTAATCCATCGAATTCTGGAAGTAATGCATGTTGAGTGGCGAAACTCAGCTTTGTCCAGAGCGAAAAAAAAAAAAATATATTTAATTCCCTTGAGTGGGAATCGAACCCAACCTGTCGCGTTTACAGTCGCACGCTTGTGCCCCAGCACTACAACTGACCTCATATATCTAGGTCAATTAATAAACTTTTAGCATCTTTATTCAAAGAAGGTCATTATGGACGGTCAAAATAATTAGAACAGAAAAATACATTTTTTTAACATAAGATTAGATGAAGGTGTTAGAGACTTTCGTTTTGTGAAAATTTAGTATGAGTTATTATCATGAAATATTATGTGATAAATTATAATTTTGTTTTCTTTTTTTCAGCTTTATTGTACACCGCACATGGCAGGGTAGGCAGGGGGAAACTGGTATTAAGACACTCCATTCTCAGTATGACACTTCCGTTCTCCATTCACTGTCGAATGGCGCAACTCAATGCCGCAATTTGATTTGGGTGGTGCATTGTACAAATTACATATGTTTTTCAAACACTTTACCATATTACATGGTCATGGGTTGACTGAGGTTGTCTCTATTAATGTGAAATAATATAGTCTATAGCCTTCCTCAATAAATAGTCTGTTAAAATTTCTCTTTGTGTTTGACAAAGAGAAATTTTCAATTCAAGTCTGCGAGATTAGCATGTTTAATTGAAGAAATTATTGAAGCTTTATAGTTACTATTAGTATAGGTAATAGTTATCAGTTGCATATATAAATATACTTTCTATTAATACATATAAAATATTATATAAAGAGAAATTCATTATTTTGCTACACTTATGTTTAAGAGGTATATTATGATACTAATGTTTAACATTTTTTTTAGGTTAATGCTGTGACTACACATAGTAGTGAACTTAGTGTTAAGACAAGACATTCCATTCCTTAGACACAGTTCAATTTTCTAGACATTGTCAATTCAGTACAACTCAGTGTCTTGACTTGTTACCACAGTGAGGAAACGAAAAAGTTCATTCCCCCCCCTAAAAAATGAATCCTCAGTGGGAATTATATCCAAAATCATGCATTTAGAGTAAAATGCTGCATCACAATGATCTCTAAACAAATTTAAAACATTATATAAAGAGAAATTTATTATTTCATTACAACATTCATATTGAATATGTTATAATAGTAACATAATATTTATTGTTTACATTATAATTACTCAATCAACTTTCTTGTGTTTTACATATTAGAAATATTATGTTTCATAACTTAATGTTTTTAATCACCTCTTAATATTCAAACAATAATGTAAATAATGACTGTTATATTGTATAAATTTTAATTTATCAATAGAAATGTTTACACATTTCTTAAGCTATATGAAGTAACAGAGAATAAAACATTTCTCCATTTTCTTTTTATTTGAGATTTAGTATCCTCTATAAATTGACTTTATAGAGGATAGTAAACCTTAGAATAAAGGTAATATTTTAAGCGATTTCCTATATAATTACCTACTTCTTTAATATTATATGTAAATATATTGATATAGGAAACGCAATATTCTATACCTAAGCAAATATTTTACCCTACAATGTAGTATGTAATTACAATACATATTATCTAGTATATTATTTTTACTTACCTTTCTAAGCAGGGGGTATTTTGCCACGCCTATGCGGAAAATCCAATGCAAGAAAACACTAAACACATTTTTAACACTATCACACAAAACTTATCTCGAAAAATATTTAGAGCACAGAAATATTAAGAAATAGTCTTGATAATAAGCGAAATAGCAGATGCACTTAAGATATAAACGAAACTAAACCCCAGATTTAACAAATTTATACTAATAACTAAATTTTTAATTAATCTACGCACAAATACGCCAATTATAAATAAATTGTATATAATAAATATAAAGAAATGTTATTTTTTTATGAATTTAGGTCGCGTTTTTGTTTAATAAGATTATTTACGTTAATTTTGTTATTATTGACGGTGTATTCTGCTAGAGAGTCAACAACCGTTTGACAGCTACTGTGGACCTTGGGTCATGGACGCGACGCCATGTTTGATTGGTGTTGCTACTATAAATGTTTTAATCTCCCTAAATGTGAATGCTGCCATTCATATATATTTCTTATTTTGCCATAAAAGTTTAATTTCTTTATAGTTTAATATTTTTTTTGTTTAATTTGTCTACATTTTATTTATACTTAAATATTATTTCTATAATTAGGTATTATAGTTCAATTTTACTTAACCAATTATATAAAAAAAGTATTGAAGTGCCGTTAGATGTCCCTATATACAATTTTTCTCTAAAAGTATTACTTGGGTTTTCCAGATGGCGCTTTTTTCATTAAAGCTTTAGTATTTAAAAAAATTGTAAGGTAGATCCTAAATTCTAACTTTCAAGTAAATATGCTTTAGTTTCTATTTCTATTTAATAACTTAATTTATATTACTTACGGAATCCTAAATCCGTATTTTGTTTAAGCAAGCAGGAAAACAAATATATACTTTTATTTTATTTTAAGCATTTTCTCTACTAAATCGAATTATATTTTACAAAATACTATTCTTTAGAAAAGGTAAGGTGATAATGATTTGCTCTCATCCTCATACAATAAAAATACTAAGACTAATATTAAATTCATTTAACGAATAAACGTGGTATTAAAACAACTGTACGTACGATATATTATATATTTATTATATTTTTTAACACACTTACAATTTTAATAAATGAAATTAAATTTGACTAGATGTGACTAGAATATGATATCCATTTTTTTCATAAATTCTTATAAACATAATAATAAAATAAAAAATATATTAAGACTAGAAACACAAAGATAATACTTGGAATGTATATAAATATTATTTAAAATTAAAAAATAATAGTAATTTATAAGTGTTTAAAACTTAATAAAAAAAAATCTAATTTAAAAAATTTCCAACGCCATCAATTTCGAATATTTAGTATCTTTCTCCACACCTGGGAACCTAAAGCCTTTTTCGCCCAAATCTTCATAAGTTATTTTGTAGAGTTCCTGAAATCCAGCTTTCTTAGCTACAGCCTGAGATGCCGCGGCAGTAAACACTGTGGCTGTTATTTTAACACCTATTGCCTTGCATAATGGAATTCTAGAAGAAAATATATTTTTTAATCATTAAATTTAACTTATTAATCTAAAAACAAAAATT
This sequence comes from Heliconius melpomene melpomene, assembly GCA_000313835.2. Taxonomy (NCBI): domain Eukaryota; kingdom Metazoa; phylum Arthropoda; class Insecta; order Lepidoptera; family Nymphalidae; genus Heliconius; species Heliconius melpomene. The sequence goes on along the minus strand of HE670436.1, from coordinate 20,813 downwards.
GGTATAATTCGACTGTAGCAACAGTATATTTTTTACGTTGATTTTTGTGTCTAAATAAAGAATTATTAACCTCAAAGCCAAGCTTCCCACTGTAATCCGCAATTGCGCAATTTTCCAGACATTGTTTTTTGATCGGAAAAACTCAAAATCGCACTTTATCTTGATACCAGAGCAAGGAAAACAAAGAAGTTCATTTCTTGAGTGAAAATTGAACCCACAACCGCCGTGTTAACAGTCTGACAGTGTGCCGCTGAGTGACACAATGGACTCACTTAACGAAACAAAATGTTTGTTTTGTAACAAATTCGCTGTAAAAAGAGAACTATAGAAAGAATATGAAATATAGAATTATTCTAAAGAACAAAAAAACTTTAATAACAATTTTATTAGTTAAATAGATTAACATAAGATAATGTACATAAAATAAAATATAACAAAACGTAATCAAAACGTATATCTATTTGTTTTATCAAGCTTATGTCGCTGTTTACAATCAACTTTGACAATTTTCTTTTCTGGTAACACATTTCTTTTTATATGATAAATCGGTTGTACAGCACCATAATCTATTTCATTATAATACAAATGTTTATTTCTATCCGCCGGATTGGGATAATATGCCGCATATAGGACTTCGTCTACTTCGTAAATTTTAACATCTATCGTATGCTGGAATAATGCTCCACTCAATAACATTCTCTGAATTACTCCGCAGCTCTTTTCACCAATAAGATTGCCCCAGATGTTTAAAAAACGCAAGTAATAATACCTTTTCACTGTATTTAATATATCCAAAATACCGTCGTCGGTTATTTTATTATTGCTAACATCTAGAGCGCGGATTTTTGAATATGGCAGCCCGAAGCTTAAAGCTCTTGCTCCTGTATCGGCTATACTGTTGCCGGCTAAGTTTATCAGAATCAGTCCAGGTTTTTCTTTCAAATAGTTTTCAAATAATTCGGCGCCATAATCAGCGACTTTGTTAAAACCCAGATCCAAGTAAAGTAAAGTTTTATTACGTTTCAATCCACGCACAATATACTCTACATCATGGCCAACAAATTGGTTCTTTTGTAAGTGTAATTCGACTATTGTTTTATTATACATAAGCAAGTTCTCGACGTGATAAGCAAGCCATTTACTTTCATAGGAATATCTATTAAACAATGGCACGATACGACTAAAATCTAGTACTGTTATAGTCTGGTTTAGATTTAATTGACCTAAGACGGCTGCTATCTTTGCTACACTTGTCAAGGTCTGTCCCGTTTCGCCGATATCCAAATACTCAACAGTTTTATTGTTTTCCAAAAATGTTGAAAGGCAAGCGCCGTAATCATCACCAAAGTCATTGCCATTAATTCTGAGATATTTTAACTTGATAAACTCTGAATATTTTGCCAAATTATCTAAAGTAATTTTAGTTAAATTATTATTCATAACATTCAAATTAATAACACTCGATCTGCCTTTAACAAGTATCTTTTTAAGTAGTTTAAAGAAGCCTAAATCAGTTATTTCATTATAACTTAGATCTAATTTATTTATTCTTTTAGGGTTTTCAGTAATATAGAGACAAATAGATCTAATATCATCATCGGTTATACGTTTATTATATCTTTCGAAGATGTCTCTGCCTCTCAATACTAAATTACAAGTGCCATCTGAGTTTCTTTCGGTGAATAGATTGAGACGTATTTTATTTACTTCAGTCACATTTAAAAGTGGCGGTTTTCCAGTAATTTGTCGTAGTAATAACGTTTTGTCGCATATACATTTGGTTTTGTTTTTCATGATTGTAAATTAGTCTTTATAAAATTCTTTAGATGTTAAATCACCAAATATATTAAAACATTTTATAATCTTAACATATCTTTAGTTCTAATTTAATTTAATTGATGTACAACTTTACGCACAATTTTAAATTACGTTTAAAGGTTTTTACAATATGAAAATCTTTACATATCTTAATCAAAAAACTTTTAAAATATCAAGTATTGCATCAAAATCTGTTTTCATATATTTTACATAAACATTGAATTGTATACTTTTTATTTATTCAAAATTCAAAAATGTCAGTTTCAAATTGTCAATGATTTTTTTAATTAGTCGTTTGTTGGACAAAGTTAAAAAGTTTAAGGCCATTACAAACTTCTTTCGACGTTGAGTTATTTAATCAAGGAATAGCCACACTGGCGCAATATTTACTTATACCTCGTTTTCGATACGTAATATTTTTCATTTTCTAATAAAAGTATATTGATTCATATTCGTTAAGTAAAATGACAATAAAATCTTAGATTGTTGCGTTCTTACATATCTTGAATTAAAGTTTTAAGCAAGACTAATCGCATATATTTATTTTAACATAACTTTGGATAGAATACACGACGTTTCGAACATTTTGTCCGTGTCATATTTATATGTCTATTTAGTCCGTGGTCATGGTTAGACTGAGGTTATCTGGCTTCAATTTCATATAAAGTAGGTAAAATAATATCTGATATAAAAAGAAACCTACAGTTACAAATTCTGTATCGATTTCAACATGATCATCGCATTTTGCCTATCCCACACGAAAAAACAAAAATATAAATTCCAAATATAACAAATTTCTAGAGAAGAGAAACGAGCTAAACCATCACCACCATAATTTCCCATAACAAATGATGATCCAAATATTAAACTCCTAACATTCTTACGTTCCTCATTCTCTGGTCGAAGGAATGTCATTTATCGGTTTATTGGAATTTACGGTATTCAGAGCTATTATGCGAACCCTAGTAACTCAGAGGTTTATACAATATTGCAAAAAAGCAACTAGCGGGTTCGATATTCATAAGAAATTATGTTGTAGTTGTTTATAAATTTCTATGTTAAACAAAGACAAACAGTTCTAGCAGTTTCACGCTTTTTCCAGCACTTAGTAGGTATGAATTCTGGATATTACGTTACACACACACTACTGAGACAACAACCTGTTAAAATATATTAGACACATTAACAAGAGAGCGCGGCGTTGACTTCCGCCATTCAACATGCAATGTCTAGAAAACTGAGTATGTTTGCCTAAGTTCCCTTTGCCTAACTCCTCTGCCTTTTCTAGTTAAAAAAAATCATTTTTTTCAGTTAAATGCTTACCTAGCAAGTAAAATCTCCTTTCCAATCCCACAACCCCGCCATTTTGGATCTACGACCAGTCCGTAAGCAGTTAGGTATTTGTCGATTTTGAACCTGCTATATATGTCTACGCTATGTGAGACCAGGTCCACTGCACCAAAGAGTTTCGCCCAAATTTTGTCATCCGTCTGTTTGTAAAAAGAGAGTTTAATATTATTTCATAAAAAATCTATCAAATCTCCACTAATTTTAATTTATTTTCATAATTACAACCGGGGAACTGCAGCATGGTCTTGAAATTGAACAAAGGCGTCGACAACTCGACACTCGACTCGTCCCAAAACTACTGTAGGTGTACGTAATACGCATATCTAGAGATATGTGTGTTTATTTGCATATTTAATTGTTTTTCAAAATCAAACTAAGATAACTAAGAATAGCCACAGACCTGGCCACCATTTGTTCATATGCTTCATCTACACTTTTAAATACGGACTCACCTTATTTACAGTACGGTCTCGGAATAAAAACTAAACTGTACTTACCTTAAAATCCTCTTCCTTATCCTCCTTACTGGCAACTGTCAATACATTAACACCGATGACGTCAGTCAGTCCGTCATTGTCTTCGACACACACGACTGACAGTTTGTCCTTGATGGTGTCGCGCCAGAGCTTCTCGAGCTGTAGTTGAGCGTTTGGATGTTTGTGGATTTCTATCGAATAATGTGTTTTATTAGTATTCTATTCCTATTCCTAAAAATATGAAGCCGTCGACTATAAGCGCGACGGTTGTGAGATCGATTCCCATTCGGGGAATTATAATTTGTTTCATTTCTTTACTCTGGTAACAAGACGAAGCGCTACGAGTTATGCTACTCAACAAGCAATGTCAAGAAAATTGGTCGGAACGTGGGGAACAGAGTGTCTTACCAATATACTTGCAAGGGGGCTCATCAGCCATGAAATGCTTGGTCAATAACTGAACAGCAGGCTCTACTTGATCCTCAGTCAGATCCTGGACTCTCAGCTTCATTCCTTTCGTGGTAAATCTGTGCCAGATTGTAGGCATCGGTAAGTTTACTGGACGCGTGTAGACCATCTGATGAGGTTTAGTTATTTTTAATAAGGTAATCTATTTCTTCATAATAATGTGAGAAACTACAGATTTAGTTTTCAAAATTATTTTTGTCTAGAAAAGATTTACCTAGGCTGCACGAAGCAGGAAAAATGCGAATAGTCATAATCGTAATGTCCACGCAGGCTATCCCGTGAGCGGAACACTAGTATTGTGGTTTTAGCTTTACATACCTATAGCAGGGTAGGCAAAGAAAACGATCCATTACCCACTTTCTGCCCTTTTTCTATACGGGATTCAACGCCGCACTAAATGTAACTAATTAATTCTCCCCATTATTGGCTTTACGTTTACATTGCTACACTAGTTGAGTCTGCGACGTTCTCATTTATATAGTATTGTATAATATAGGCTCACGCCATACAACTTACAAGTAAGTATAATGGATTCCCTTTAATCGTTTTAATCAGATTGAAAGCTCTCCTAAGGCGCTCATTTGCTCAGAAGATTGAATTTCAGTTAGTACGTCCTTCGAGTTCATATAAAGTTTGGTGGGTTTTATAATTTCTCATAATTTATTTCCTAGAGTAGGAATCGAACCTACAACTGTCTCGATTACAGTCGCACATGGTGATTAAATGGGGCACATTAAATGAAAGAAAATCACAATCTTAGGAAAAATAAGTAGAATGTGTGGGATTTGAACCCACAAATAAGTATTAGAAAAAACAGTCAAACCGTATTTGATATGACTCTAGTATGCCAAGAGGCTTTATAATTAGTAATTAAGAAACGGCGCCCTCGTGGCGGAGTTAGTTAAGTATAATCAAGGGTCTGGTTAAGCCGTAACATTGTTTCATGTATTTTAAAAGAATAATTAGTTTATTTTAAAAAATGAGAACGTAGGATAAGCAACGTAGGAATGTAGGTTCGATTTCCACTTGGGGGATTTTCCTCACTCTAGTAACAAGACAAAGCATCACGTCGAGGCCCACCAATCAACAAGCAATGTATTGAAAATTTTGCGGTACGTCAAACGTACGCTACGATATATGCTTGATATACCTTAAAGCTAAAAGAAAAACAAAAAAGTAAGCGATACTTGAAATAGTTTTTTACTTTAACTTGAGTGAACTTAAGTGTTATAAATTATAATATAAAACGTACAAAAAAAACAATACCTTTAATAGAAAATTTAGGCGTTCTCACTAGGCCTTGTAATAAGAAGGGTGAGTGGACAACGCGGCTGCTACCCCGAGACTGGTGATAGGGGCTGTCTTGAGATACATCCTTAGAAGAGGGCACACTGGGCTGTGCTGTTTTATATGAACATAATATATATAAAATAAATTTGCTTAAATTTATATACATAAAACTCCTTTCCCTCTCTCTCATCTCTTTTTAGCATGATGCTTCTCTCTGGCAAATAACAATACAATATTTAACATTTCTAAGCCTATCCATAGGAGCTCATCCCTAATGCACCACTATTTTCCTGCCTCTAATGCATTTTTATTTTTAACATCCCCCATGTGAACATTTATCGATCTATAGCCATCGTGTTTATTAAAACGTAACTTAACTTAGCCTATTCGCGAATTGAGACGAAATGTAACTTTTAGGTACATGATAAAGATGTGTAAATACTCTTTACTTCTTGCTCTTTTCCCCAATAATGATAAAGAAAAAAAAAATCTTTACGAAGAAATGATTAAAATTTCTCTCGGTACATCCTAAACTTACAATGACACCTCAATAAGCTAATCTCGACCGCTAAACGGAATTTGAATCAGATTTACACAATGCGATATATCGTGATCGAAGCGTTATCATGAGATATTTTATATGATTTAATAGTAACTAAGTAATATTTTTAAAAAAGTAATGATATGGTACAATCGAGCTCATCTCACGATAGACCTGAAAGTAGAACTCTTCAGAAGTTACTAGTACTAGTATTCGAATATAGTCTCATACAATTTTTATATACTTATATTATAGCATCGAGCACATTTTATAGCTCGAGTTCTTGTGGCATTCAGTGTAGAGAAACATGTTTTTTTAACTATATAGGTATTATTGTTATTTAAAATAACTTTTGTTGAGTGTAGCCGACTTACGTTTACATTTAATAAAAATTTAATATCGTTATATTTTAATGCTACAGTTAAAATTATTAACATAATTAAGAGGGTAGGTAGATTGAACCTAATGGTACGATACTCCGGTCACCACGCACCGGTAAATTTACGAGATGTTGTGTGGAGAAGAGCAACTCAACGCCTCCCTTTGTCTAGTTACCAGAAAGGGGAAAGGAAAATAATTCATTCTCTGAGTGGGACTCGAACCCGTTGCGTTTATGTTCATATGATGTGCCCCAGAGTCACGACGGCCTCAACTAATAAACAAATTTCTTAATATTTTTTTCCTTTGTTAATCTGTCGGGAACTTTCTTACGAAGGTGAGCGTGATGCGTTGTTTCACGTGGATTTCAAAATATAGGGCGAATTAACCTAACCTAACCTTTTTCACATTTATATATTATCCTGTTTCAGAAAAGATAAGGATAGCCAATTACCCAAATAGCAACCTTGGGAAAGAGCCTTTTACTGAAAGCTACTAAAGCAATAGGATAACAAATTTTAAAATGAAATATTATTTGTATTGTGTACTTTTTTTAATATAAATTATATTTATAATTATCTTTCTGTTTTACACTGTATTTTGCACACAATTATGAGTTGAGTTGCGGAAATATAAATTTAAATAAATATTTAATTTCGTCGAGTGGGGATCGAACCCACAACCAGTTCATTTTACAGTCACACTTCGTGCCCCTGCGCCGCTACTGACCTCAGTATAATAAAATAACAACAAATAAAAACAAAAAAAAGACAAAAGTTCACCCCACCACCCTAATCTCATTCGTACTTCGTCTTTGGCACTTTTCCATATTGGCGCCACTCCAACCGTGGCTTTCCCAACGCCATCACAGTTTCAATACAAACACAAGGCAAGAGACACGTTTTCTTTTTAAATAAATAAATAAATCAACCTAATAAATAACAGTTTATTTAAATAAAAACATTAATTAATTTATTTGTCATTGTCATTTTGTCAAAAAAGCGTAGCAAAACGCTTAAAGGCAAAGAGGTGCTGTTCGTCCTAGTGTGTGGAATTCATCGATACAGGTGAGTAATTTGGCTGTCTTTTATTTTATTATATAACTGATGGATTGATGGTTTCTGCTAAAAGTATATCATTTAAATAATATTTTTATTTTATTCTTTTTGTAAGATTTTAACATGTTGGTAAAGAACACAAGCAAATGGTTTTATTGTGATATTCCCTAAAATTTATATATATTACTTAAATTTGACTTAATATAATGAAGCGCAATTCATTTATTGTAATGTACATAGAATATTACACAATACATATTAAAATTTCTATTGGGAGGATAGTTTTTATCTTATATTATGTTCATTATTATTACGTCTTTGTCGTCCAGGAAAAGCAACTAGTAACACAGTCCACTGTACCTCTTTAATGTCTGTTAAGGCTTTAGGTGTAATTGTAAGTTAAAGAATTGTACAAATGAAAAATCGGTCCTTAATCCTTATGAATATATAATTATGTATGGCTACTATAAAAACTTGCAAATAGTTTTTTTCATATCTCAGTCTTCAGGCAAAGAGATAATCCTTTAAATATTATCTATATTATTTTAATATAGTCACTTAAAAAGATTAGAACCTATATAGATACGTAGATGACTATAGAGTCATTTACAGTTTTCACTATATTAAATCATATTTTATTAGAATTAACTCTAGAATTAAATATCTAGGAAAAATATAATGTATGTAAAATGCGTTTTTAGCCTAAATCTTCATTCATACAAGAAGTAAGACGTAGGTGGTACCTACAGCTACAGACCCATCGACTGCGCACTTCAGTTTATAAACAGACTCCTACGCGTGACTTTATGAACCGTAACAAATTGATAACAAAACGAAGATCGATTGTAATTTTATGTTTCTAGTGTAGATATTGATTTTAATGTAAAAAACATTTGCTGTCTATTGCGGGATGATTAATTTCTCATTCTATTCTCTACTTTTTTCATTCAGCATTTCAAGCTATTTTACAAAATGAAATGAACCTCTTTAAGGCCAGTGGTAGCGCAGGGGCACAAGCGTGCGTCTGTTTACGCGACAGGTTGGGTTTCGATTCCCACACGTGAAAATAAAATAAATAAGTTTATATATATTTTTCTTCCCTCGCTTTGGTAACGACGCAAAGCGCGGCGCGGCGATTCAACACGCAACGTTTACAGAATTCGACGGAAAGTAGCAGAAGTGTGTTAACTAACACCTAGGTTCCTAGGTTTCTTTCTGCCTAACCTGCTAGGTGGGCTAAAAAAACATATATATTACGGTGCTATTTTGCGTTTATTTCAAATATTTGTTTCTCCATGTACCGATTGCAGATGTTCGCTTGTTAGCAAAGAAACTAGCTTAACTTACAGTTATATTTGAAACATCCAGCAAAATTGTACGAAATTCTCATTTCTTCTTCTTAATCCTAAATTCTCATTTCTTCTTCTTACTCCCGTCGGAGTGGTCATGGTCACGAGCAATCTTTAGCAGTTCAAAGCGAGATTGCGCAGTCGTTAATGGAATAACTAGTGCAGGACTTTATCAAGTCTGTCCATCTCTAGACTGTCTGTCTGTCTGTCTGACTGGTCTGCCCATGTCCAGAGAGAGCGCTAGAGCGCTGCTAATTCTCATTTATATTAGTATGAATTCTAATAAACTTTATTGCGTTTTAAGTCGACCTAAAAATCTAAATCGCATAAAATGTAACGCGTTTAGTGTCAAGGCTTCGGTCAATAGCCGCGCTATTTTCGGACTCCATCTTGTTGTGGCGGCCATCTTGTGTGCGTAGTCGTTTTATAAGGTATATTTTAAATTATTACTTTATTAAGTACTTTAAAGGATTATAATGTGTTTAGAAGCTTTAGATTTTTTATTGTAGCTTATTATGGCAGTTTCTTAATGTATTATATTTGGTGTCACAGTATTAGTCGTAGATTCCAAAGTTTACGTAAATCATTTTAACAAGGCTATTCGAATCACAGTACCTAGTGGTGATCAATGCATTAATAACATACATGTAAAGTAGAGATAAACATGATGCTTGTCATATAGCTCTCTCAAGCTTGTCATATATAAATATATGACAAGCATCATGTTTTTCTCTACTTTAGATTAAAATTTATTGCATTGTCCTGGCAATATTGGGACAGTGCGTGTTGTTTACAATATCTTTTCAAAAATTTTACTTACTTTAGTATTAGTGAGACTAATAAAACTTATAAAAATTTACTTACAAAACTTACTTACTTACTTACAAAACTTATAAAAATACTGAACTTACAAAAATTTAATTCGTTAGTTGATTGAAAAAAAGCACGTAGGTATTCACGATTTTTTCCCGCGTAAATGGTGGGCAGAGAGAAACTGGAGTTACAACTCTCCATGTTCCACCTTACAACGCAAAAATTGAAAAAGAACCATCCTCAAAGGAACACGTCCCACAACTATTACTTGAACTTCCTAGAATCTACATGACTATTTAGGGACCTCAAATATATAAGTACTTAACCGCCCCGTGTTCTAGTTGTACAATGTTCAAAATTAGCAACAATCAATCGATCATCGATTTATATAAACACACGTAAAATTCAAACTATATTTTGTATACAAATTAAATGTTGACGTCAAAACAAGGTTCGACCGGACGTCGGTCGTGTGCGACTTCTGCCAATAAGAAGGCGGTTGCCATAGCAACGTGTCGTGCTTAATAATAAATATGTATACAGTGGTGTTGAAGAGACGTCATTAATATTTTCTGTGATGAACATAATTACGTTTTTACTAATAATTAATTTATAGGAATATTGAAGTCACCGTGGTATCGTGGCTCGCATTCTGGAGAAAGAATATATACTTTGTATTTTTAGTTTCCCGCTCGGGTATACAAAACGCAGCGTTGAGTTCCGCGATTCAACATGCATTCTCGAAAATTGAGAGGGAACCGATAGTCTTACACTATTATAGATTTTTTACAAAATATTTATAGTACGAAAGTCCATTATTATGTATAATGAAATATAGTATACCTTATCTTATCTTATCTCAATACCCTTTCTTTGTAACAAAGTTCATTAATTTCTGTCTAAATACAACAAAACAAATAAAAAAACTTAAATTTAGTTCGAGCATTAACAAAGATCATTTATAATTAATTTTAAGAAACTAATTATAATGATTTTTATTACTTTGACTCTTTTGAGTATTGTAAAAGCATTAATAAAAATAAAAATCCCAAAATTTTGCTCAAAACTCTCGATTTCTTTTAGTTTAATGTAGTATCTCATGTGACCTGGTGGGCAGTGGGAATCTAGTGTTAAGACACTCCATGCTCCATTTTCCACACAATCCTAGTGACATTGCGCGTCGAGTGGTGGAACTCAACGCCGTAGACAAGATGATATTATAAAAAATATAAACTAATACAAAACAAAGGTTCTCCAATAAATGAAACGCACATAGGTACATACAAGACATAACGAAAACAAAAAACACTTGTAAACATACCCACGTGGCGCGCTCATACTAAAATAGCAAGTCAAGGTTACTGGCCGGTGACCACCAACGACCAGGATAAAATTATACACCAAATACAAGAAGGTATTTGGAAGTTTATACCATTGTTATTTGTTGGAGACGATCCAATTTTCAAAGGAAAATGGTCATATTGAGTTTTTTGTACTTTAGACTGTTCTAGGAAAATGTTTAATCTTATTGGACAGGTGTTAATTTGGCGAAACTTCCATACGTATGTGATATAAGAATTGTTATGTATTTTACGAACAGACGACGGGAACAGCTTGGTGCGTACTGAAACAAGGACGGAAACTTCTTTTATTCGTAGACTACAAAGAGAACTCAGTTTCTCTTACTCTTTAACTTCCCAAAATTATGAAACTAATTTCCAATTTCCCAATCTTAAGGAAGCGTTTACTTCCAATTATACAATTTCCTGTTGATAAACATTCATGTGTTGTTTTTTTAAACATCAGGCTGTGTTCCGCATAGCAGGGTAGACAGAGAGAACATAGAGAAAACACACTCCGTTCCCCACTTTCCGACGAATTTTCGAGGCATTGCATGGCATTAGTCCCCACAGCAAAAGATAATGAAATTGTAATAAATAAAAATTTATTGTCACGAGTCGCAATCGAACCCACAACCGTCACGTTTACCGTCACACGCTTGTGCCGCTTCGCCGCGACGGTCTTAATAATCTGTTGTTGATTTTTAATTTTTGTCTGGAGCTTATGAACGAAGCTAAGTAGTCGAAGCTCTCTAATACATAGTTAAAAAGTAATACCAAAATAGAAATGCTGTAATATTAGTGACATATAAGTGCGTACCTGCTCACATCTTGCCCCCCTCCCCAGTGATGTCAGTTGTCACGCCGTTTGGCTTCACGTGTTGGATAGTGGCCACTTTTGTTTGTTGATTTGTTTTTAATTTCATCTTTCATCGCCACGATAAGACGTAGTTTAAACAGACCAGTAATAGACATCCTTATAAGGTTATACAGTTTTTTTGCTTGCATTAATAAGATACTAGAAAAACATAACAATAAAAACCGACTACAAGTCTATAATTATTTGCACAAATTTAAATAAAAAGTAAAATATTTTAAATAATATCAATAAAACTATAGATCCTTATCAATATAAAATCTACCTATTTAATAATTTAAATCCGTTACTTTTGGAGTCTGTGCCAACTTGGGTATATAGATTTATTTTGTTTGGTGTTTTCTGTTGGCTGTGGCACGGATTTTCAGAAAATGCAGGTTTCAGTTTGTCTACCCTTCCTAATGGGGGAAAAAGCGAGAAGCTTGAAAAATAAAGTTTTGTTTGAAATGATATATGCATGTCATTACTTCGCCATATCATGTGGTCACGAGATGAATCTATTATTGATTACAATATTGCAGCGTAGTTTGTTTTGTTCTTAATCTATAATGGCACGTGTTTTATTATATTGCTAAATGCGTGACGAAAATGAGGGTAGGTGATCTATGTATATGTGTGTAAAGAAAGTAAATCGTGTCTAAGATATTAGGCTGAATATATGTATACTAAATAAAATTAAAAATAAAAACATAAATTATATTATTTTGTTTCAGTAAATATGCCATCTGAGGTGATTGCCGATAAGTCGCTGCAGCGTGAGCTGGCGGACTCTATCATCCGCATGGTGCCCTTGGATGAAATACGCATATTACTGGCTTGTGGGGCAAAGGTTTAATATTTATATATTATATTAAAATCAAATGCTTATTTTACTAATATTATTAATTTTACATTAAATTATGTATTTACATGTAAAGTTAAAAAAAACCCCGGGGCGCATCTTTTTTTAAGGGTAGACAGAAGAAACATACTGTTATTAAGTAAACATTCTTTTTCCCCACTTTCTATTTTTTTTAGAATTTTCTTCCAATTTTTGAAGACATTGCGTGTGGATTAGTTGAACTCAATGTGAATCATTCCGGTAAGTAAGGAATCAAATCCACAATCATTGCGTTAATATCACATTGCGCCATGAGGGCCTCGTAGAGAGCGGGCAGTAGTAGTGTATCCAACTCGCACTGTAATCATAAGCGAGCACTCATTTAATGAAATCATTAGTAGTGACAAAAATTTGAATCTTAAAAAAAAGGAAGATTTATAAATTTTTGCACTCTCTTATAATTCTTCCCTTAATAATTCTTTTCGTTCAGGTAAATGAACCAGTCACCCAAGGTCTTCGTCCGCTCCACTACGCGATCTGGCAACGGTACCTCGAAGCCACTAGGCTGCTCCTGGTCAGAGGATGTGATATCAACGCACGAGATGATTGCGGTTACAGCGCTTTACATTTGTCCGCAGAACATGGGTATTTACAAAGGATTTCTTATATTTCATTTAAATTATGCGGAAACTGGGGAACGGCTATGTCTTAATGGGGATAGGGGTCTTAATACTAGGTTCCCAAGCTCATTTTGCTTACAGGATTCAGCGTAGCGCTAAAAAAAGTATTTTCGATGTTACAGATATACAGAATTAGTGAAATTACTCCTAGAAAGTGGAGCCGCAGTGGACTACCGCCCTGACAGTGGCGAAGAGTTCCCTAGAACTACCCTCTGTGATGAGCCTCTTAGATTGGCTATACGGAACAAACACTATGTAAGTTAATATAGCTAACATCAATATTTTTAGATTGATATTTTTCAGCGATATAATCGCGTACAATTGAGACGTTTAAAACGTTTGGTTTTTAAAACTATAAATACTACTTTTTTTTTCAAAGACCAAAATATATACGATTATTCGGTGAAATAATTCCAATTAAAACCTATCTGTTCCAATTGCGAATCTCTTTCATCTTCAGGGTGTAGCACGTCTTCTTCTAGAACATGGCGCCGATCCAAACAAGCGCTACTTCTTCGGTTCAGAAATCAACTTGGTCTCTGATCCAGAGTACTTGGAGCTGCTCCTCATGTTCGGTGCCAACCCCGAGTCCAGGGACAGAGCTGGTCTAACTCCTTTGATGAAAGCAGCTAGGCAGAGAAAGGTAATTTTATTTTATTTTTTCCGGAAATGAATTATTACATTTTTAGTTCCGCCACTCGACTCACAATCGACTCTTCAAAAATTGAATGTCTTAACGCTAGTTTACCTCCCTGCTATACGGGAAAAGCTTTTTTTTTATCTTTATACAATATTCAACGTTTACTTGTTAATTCTAGTTCTAGAATAAAGACCGATTTCCTCTCCAATTTCCAGGGTATTGAGTCAGTGCTGCTCCTCATCAGCTACGGTGCGGATGTCAACGCGATGGCCGACGCCCGTAACGACTATAGAACTGTTATGCATTACGCTGTTTTGGGTGGTGAGATACACTTTTAATTAAAGAGAAAGAAATTTCGACTTTGAGTTCCACTCTTCAACAGAGAACTGTGTTTTGATAAATTTTATGCGGGAAAAAATATCTTGATTTAAAAACTTAATTCATAACTGCTTTCATTCTATGTTTGAAAACCGATACTTATAAGTAAATAATTATGTAAAAAAAGATGTGTATTTTAAGTTAAAAGATAAAAGCAAAAGATGACGACGAAGTTTTTGAATTATGTAGAAACAATTAATGTAAATGGGTTTCATATATAAATCTGTTATATAAGAATGTTAATTATACAAGAGATATACTTTTTAAATTTAGTTATTTTTTTCTTCCACTGAATTTATATAGAACAAAAACCCCTAAATCTTATGTTCTTCCAGGCAGCACAGATGTTGTGAACCTTCTCATTAAACAAGGTGCGAGAGTCAATTACGAGTCACCAGACTTGAACAAACCAAGTCCTTTAGACCTGGCCATACTGAAGGGAGATGTGCCGATGCTGCAGATGCTGCTGTCTGCTGGTAAGATTATACAAAAAAGAGTTCCACTGAGAGTTCCGTGCCAATATTACTTGTACTCGTCAACTTGGAGTACTCCATAGGATTTGATTACGCGGAGAATTTTATATAATATGTGACAAATGATGCATAATATTTCTGTATTTCAACGACCTACTAGAGACCTTGACATTTCCAAAGTCACTAAAATTGAGTCCTTCCAAAGGCGTGGAGAAGGACGTGCCCAGTCGATAGGTTACTGCGGCATTCTTTTTATAATAAAGTAAATTAAGATGCTGAAGAAAATGGAAAAATTACTGTAAAATATTATTTTTCAGGAGCTCAAGTAAATTCGTTTAGTTCTGTGATCGGAACTCCACTCCATGTCGCTTGCTCTGACAATATATCGAATAGAAAAGAAATTGTTAAGGTTAGTCTTAGTTACTTACAATAAATGAAAATTACCTACTAATAGTAAATGTGTATCTGTAATAAGTAAATTAAGTGCGACTAAAACGAAAAGTCTCGCTGAGGTTCTTGCGCCGAGTTTTCTAGGCCTGAGATTTGTTATCTTACATTCTTCTTTATTTTCAGATCCTTCTAGAAACCGGTGCGGATCCCAATCTCAAAGTTTTCAACGAGGACGACGGCGCACAACTCCGCCGCGCTCGCGGAGTACTTGGCTAGCAACACTGAGCCCTGTGCGGAGACTGTTAGCTTGTTACTTAGATATGGTGCCAGAGTGAGTTGACTTATGTTTTTTCCATTTCAGTCTTTTTTTCTGTCCCGCTTTATGTGGGAGAAATTATACTTAAGGTATTGTTTCTTAGCTTCAAACTGTGTCCCGCATACATAACATGGTAAGCAGAAGGAACCTGGGAACTTAGTGTTAAGACACCCCGTTCCCATTAAAACACATCTGTTGCCCACTAATATTGATTCATTTTTTGAACATCTCCATTTTATTATAATAGTTGCTATATATTTAATTCTACTATTATTTTTTCTTATTTTTTTCTATATCAGGTCATAATGAAAACTCAGTTTCGCGATCCGGACGGCATTCTCAATCATCTCCAAAACGTTACTTCAGAAGAATACGAGCATATCTTCTACATTCTTCTAGAAGCTGCTGAATCATTTGATCTCTGCATGATAAAGAGAAACAATGTTTTAAAACCTACTCAAAAACAAACTCTAATTCAACGCGCAAAAACACCTATTGCGTTGTTGGCCCAAACAAGAATATTTTTGCGTAAATTTTTCGGTTCTACCCTCGTACAAGTTGTGAAAAAAATGGAAATACCCAAAATTTTGCACAGCTATTTGCTTTTTGAATGCAAATAAATTATGATTGTATTTGCGTTGGTTACTTTTCTTTTGGCAGAATGTCTTAACATTTTTCCTCTTTATAGCAGTGTTGCTATGTGTCATTATTTACCTCGTATGTGGGGAAATGGTGATAATCGCTTTATGTCATTGTATAAGCTAAATATCTGCTAAAATATGCATAATTATAAAATAATAATGTGTGTTAAATGTTCAAGTATTCATAACTTATAGTAGATATCTGTAGATTTGATATATAAATGAATTAGAGTAACTAGAAAAAATATGTTATTAATATAAAAAGATATACAGACCAGAAATATTTAAGAAATATTTATTTTCTTCTTTATGTGTAATCTTTAACTAAATGTATAAATTTTTATAGTTATAAATTGGAATTTAAATAGAAAAATGAATTTTAGAAATCTTTACGATTATTCTCAACTTTTATTCTTTTTCTAAACTATTTTTAATATATTATCATATATAATAAAAATATAGATATATAATAAAAACTACGTTTTGTTCCATAAATGTGTCTAGAAATATTTAAGGATATATTTAATAGTCTGTATGATATAAAATCTAAATATGTGATATCTTGTGATATATTATATAAGTTAAGGAAATTTCTATTTAATGTTACACAAACATATTAAATTCTGTATTTTAAATCTATAAAATTTGTGTGTATACGTATTGTGTTTGATTTATTAATTATCTTTATTCTTTTAAGAGGCGCCCCTAGCGCATGAAGTCCTTATGTAAAATAGAAGAAAATTACTCACGTTATACTATAATATAAAATTATTAGTTTACTTCTAACACCGTTGATTTTTCATCAAATATACTAAGTCTGAGTGTAAACGCGGCAGTCGTGGGCTCCCTCACGTGGGACTCAGGAGAAGCATTGACACCGGTGACAAGAAAAATTGGGCTCTGCCGCTCAATACGCAATGACACGAAAATTGGGCGGAAAGAGGGAAACGGATTGTTTTAACACAAGTTTTATTGTTAAATGAATGAATACAACGTAGGGCAACGTAAAAAAATCTTTGTTATCTTTAAAAATTAATAAATTATAGGAAAATATTTATAAATACAAAAAAAAAACTTACAGGCAAACTTATGTTTGATATTTTAAAATTGAAAACCTCACATTCGTAGATTCGATAAGCCTACATATAAAATGAATACCAAATAAAAAATATTAAAAAAAATAAGGAATCAATTTTTTGAAACCCGAAGTTTTGAAAACTTTGCAATTTATTTTATTTATTTAAATAGTAGCTTGATACAAAGACTACAAACGCAAGGTGCAATCATAAACTCAATTAGAGTTTTATCATGTCCCAGCGTCATTAAACATATACATATACAAGTAAAAAGCTATTACAATAATTATAATAATCTATAATTAGGTTTCAGAAGTGAAATATGAAAATAAAACTATACAACACTAATGTTACAAATACAATCTTATTTATTAAAAATCTAAATAACTATAAACTGAAGTTTAAATAACTAGAAACTTATATAAAACACCAACAACATTCAAAAACACATATAGGATTTACTCAGTGTTAATTATAGCAGCTCTTTTAACCAATTCACATTATTTATTAATTAAAACATTTAAATTACTTTATAACTTGCTAATAATTATCTATTAACAACCTAGTAACAAATCACATCGACTACAACACGTGTAACCTCAAGTATGTGAGGGCCAAATATGTCTTCCCGCTTAAATTTGTAACTTTTAATAACAAAATGAAAAGAGCGGGTATTTTGACATTGACAGTGACATTGACACATTGCAGTACTATATTTGACTGTTGACATTTGTAGCACAGAAGTTTCCATCGGTCAATTTCCTTCGTGTGTTTTCCATACAACGTGACATTGGCGAAATGAATTGTGCAAAACGCCATATATCGAGAAATCAATCAATCAGAAGTCTCCTAAGTCTATCATAATCACTCACACTAAAGATAACAAGTATACAAAACTAAATCACTAATAAGTAAAAAAGGAGATTACATTTAATTTAATAATTATTTCTATTCAATAAATTAAAGACTTCGAGTGTAAAAACATGTACAAATTGATTTACATATAAATATATTATATTTATTTATAATTTTTTAAATAATTTATTCATTTAACTTATATTTTATGACTCGAGTCGATTACCTATATCGGTTCCACATGTAGCTTAAACAAACCAACTGTCAAACTAAGTGACTTGTCAAATCAGCGAAATCTCAAATCACTAAAAGTAAAAAAGTCGCTTGCAAATTGTTTTTTGTATAACACAAAGATACTAAAAAGTTATATTATTAATACATAACTAATACTTATAACATTTAGTGCTGTTTATTAGGAAAAGAATAAAATGGCGGATAAACAAAAGGTTGATCTCGGTTTATTGGAGGAGGATGATGAATTTGAAGAATTCCCCGCTGAACGTTAGTGTTGCTTTGTTTTACAATTCACTTATTTCCTAAATCTATTTTTTTTATGTAAATCTATATATAGTTGCAGTATGGTATTTTCAGTATGATTCCCAATTAATTAATTAATTATTATTATATTATTATAAATAATATGGCTTTTCAGATTGGGGAACTGAAGACGCTGATGATGAGGATGTATCAGTGTGGGAAGACAACTGGGAGGACGACATAGTACAAGATGATTTTAGTCAGCAGCTGCGGTTAGTATATGAATACCATATTTTCGAGCTGTAATTAACATGGAAACTTAAAATAAAATTGTTAATCATTTCTGTCGGAATATTTCGGAGCAAATCAATCATTAGGAGTATTTATTAATATAAAATTGTTTTAAAAATTTTAGTTTGTATATGTGCACATTTGTGCATGCTTATCTCAGAAACCGATTTAAATGCAGTTTTTATTATTGTATTTTGGCAAACATGCCTTAACATTTGTTTTGGCACATTTGAGTTTATTTTATTTAAATATAAAGTATTTTTCGATAAAATTGCTACAAAATATGAATTGATGGCATCATTCTCCCCATTTAGCAGATTCTAATACCCTATATGTTAGTGGCCAAACTCAACTCCACTTTTTGTCTTAATAACAGGAGAATGAAAATATTTAACTTGCCAAGTGGGAATTAAACCCATAACCACCCCATTTACAACTAATATTTTGTTATATTTATAAAAAAAATGTATTTGTTCTTTATTTCAGTCAACAACTGGAGAAACTCCGAGAGCAAAACAAGTCTTAACTAGTTTGTAAATAATCTCTTTCACTTATGATTACTTTTTAAATAAAATAATACAAAAGTATAAATTGTTTTATTAATTCTTAATTTTTCAGAAGCACCGCCATACCCTCAACTGTCACATTTACAGGTATATGTTGTGCCAATGCACCATAACTGCCTCAAGCCACCTGAGAAGAAAATAGATAGAAGATATATTCAGTCCTTATTATATTGTTCTATCATGAGTCATTTCTAGAACATAGTCACGAAGTCAGCGCTCATACAGTATAGGATGTACATACCATAAATTTACTTTAAACTTATTTTTCCTTCTATCAAAGCAGAATAAGGAACTTAGGAGTACTATTAGGGAGTATTAGGGAGTAATAAGGAACTTAGGAGTACTATTAGGGAGTATTCACACTATAGTGCCAGTCACTGTTCATTTTCATTCCGATTTCATTCATATTCTTGTATACGAAATCTTATTAAATTGTGATTGGAATGGAACTTGACCAGAACAATGGTGTGAATACTCTCATTCTTTCTCATATAAGAATATTTTTAACAAATTTGTACTAGTGTACATCCAGGAATGCCCCTTTGCCCCTGTGGGGGTATTGCACTAGTCTTATTATGTTCTTTATAAACACGCTAAATCAGCGCCCTGAATATATTCGCTACAAATGCAATTGTGAAATAATGTTCCACTATTGTTTTGTAGCGTATAAATAACCAAATTAAATATATAATAAAAGAGTTAAATATCAGGTCTCGTCTTATTAACATCGCCACTATACCCGTAGCCCACACCCCTGCCACCTTCTTATACTTAATAAATAAATTGTTTATTTTTAGCAATTTCAGTTAATTACTAGTTAACTTCATTTGTTAATTGTAGTTAACCCTTTCAGACCTGATTTTTTATTTTTTAGAATTTGTTTGAGCCGATTTTATTTCAGTTAGATATTCGCCTATTGAGCATGGAAAAACAAAAAAAAAATTGATTATTAGATTATTTTCCGAGAAAATTGATGTTTTCTTTATGTGATCAAATGTGGACATTCGGCCTAAGTGATTATAATAACTGATGTATGGGTATAATTGAACAAATAACAAATAGCTTGATTTTGGCCATTTTTATTATTACAAAAGTATGAAATTCAAACTAAAAATAATTAAACATCTTCAAAACAAAAATAAATCTTCTTAACAAAATAAAACAACATAAAAAATCTTCTAAAAAGACAACAAAATAGTAGGAACTTTAGTTACTTAGGTATGAAAACTTAGGAAGCAATTTTTGTCTTTAGTCAGACATAAGTGCACTTTGCACTTTATGCATTTGATGCGGGATTTCCCTTTACACCCCGTTAACTTACAGCGCGTTCCACAACCATCGTCATGAGCTGGAAAGTGACCAATACCATCTCGAGCAATTTCAGTTGACGGACGTACTTCTCCTGGTCTTCTAGGAACAACTACTGGTAAAGGACTGCTCAAACTACTTGGA
>HE670435.1:47303-57470 GCA_000313835.2 Heliconius melpomene melpomene | reverse complement strand
TCTGGCGGAAAGTGGGGTAACAAGTAACGGAGTACCTTAACATTAGGTTCCCCGGTTCCCCCTTCCTACCCTGCTATGGTAAACACTATTGCAAAGGTCTCAACGGTCATATATAAAGAAACAATTTACAATTACGGAGCAATCGCGGTCTGACTGTTAATGCGACGAATGAAGGTGCTATTTCTATTCCCTATTTTACGCCACTTAGTACGCAATGTATCGAATTCGAGAGGAAAGTGAAAAACGTAGTGTTTAGACACTAGATTCTCTGTCCTGCTATGCGGAAAGAACCATGACGTTATGTTATAATACAGATGAATTATATTACAATTTACATCTAGTAATATAAAGTGTCTCTCCATATTCTAATAAACACAAATTATCAATAAGAATACAAGGATTTGTCACTAGCTTTTTACCATACAAATTAGAGATATTATATATTTTTTTATATGTATTATAGAATCCAAAGGCAATTTTGTATGAAAGGCTACAAAGAAATTATAAAGTCCCTTTTGCCATAACACCGAGCGAGGGTATGTCACAAAATATTATCGGGAGACGGTTTACAAAGAGACTTAGCAGATGCGCTTTCCCGGGTCCAGATCAGTTCGTCAAACATTAACTTGTTTAGATTTTAGAGTAAGCTTACGTACTTAAATATGTACTATAGATATTTCTTGATTTCTGATATATTTTCTTTATATAAATAAGTAAATGTATTTTTAATATTTTTAAATGTTATTTCAAACAACCGTATGACTTTAAAAGTTGTGGGTTCGATTCCTATTCGAGGAAATTAAATATTTAATATTCTCATTTTTTCAATCCTCAACACCTCACTTTGTCTTATTACCAAAAATTTCCACGAGTGGCAATAGACCCTATAACCGTCGCACTTAAAAGTCATAATTCTAAAAAATATTAAGATTTTAAAATACATACATACAAAAAAGAGATAGACTAGCAGTGCCTCCTAAATCCAGCGAAAAATGGAGAAAGGAAGTGTCTTAATCGAAACGGAATATCTCAACATTAGGTTCCCAGGTTCCATCTGGGATACAGCGTAAAGCTTAAAAAAGTATATATAATAATATTAATATTTACATTACAACAATTGATCTCCATTAAAAAGTAGCATGTATTCAATAAGCCACCGAAAGCAAGTCTTAGTTTCCGCACAATCACACGTAATATTTTCATGCTACTTTACTGCAAACAATTCGGGCGTTTTACGTAACGACCGTACAAATTGGGGGTTTGAGCGCCCGGGCGTTATCGAACTTGCCCCACCGGCAAAATATTTATTTCATTACTCCTATTCATAGGATCTAATCTGGGTTGTAGTGCAAGTTTGATTTTGCTAGAGTTTTTTAAATATCTTTTTTTATAGTTTTTAATATGTTTGTTTGTAGATTGTAATAGAGTTTTTATGTGTTGTGAAAATATATTTGATTTATTTTTAATTATACTTGAGTGTATTTCGAAGTCTATTTTTGTTTTATACATTACATATTCAATGTAATGCTTTGTTTTTTTAGCTTCACACTATATCTCGTACATAGTAGGTTAAGCTGAGGGAACCTGGAATCCAGAGTTAAAACACTCTGTTCCCAAAAATATCTCTCTATCGTCTCTCGCACTTTCAGCGGAATTCTCGACGCTTTACGTGTTGAGTAGCGGAACTCAAAGCCAAGCTATAAATTATGTGAAACGCAATGTTTTTTCTATCTGCTAAAGTCAGGTAAAAACATATTATTTATATAAGATTCATTAATTATACTAAGAAAATCATGACATAGTAAAATTTTTAAAATCGATATTTATTTTTCTAAACATAAATAAGGCAGATATTTGTCAAAACGTCCAATTTTTTCACTTAAACAACAACAAGACAGTATAGGAACAGATCATAGCTTACTTCGCGGGGCGTCACAATCGAGGGCTGGATTTTTTCAACCCCTGTGGTGATATTGTGATTTACACCAATTCAAAACCAACCCTTACACAAAGGAATAAAGTTGAAAATCCAATACCAAATTACAGCCGCCACGAGTTCAATGCGAAGCACTATTGTCAGGATAATGCTACGATCAAACGCAATGGCATTGTCAACAAAACAAATTACTTAAAATTGAACTTTATACCCTCGATTAAGGGTTGAAATTAGCTTATATATAACTGTGCATAGTAGAAACGGATAAGGGGTAAGTGAGATTCATTTAATTCGTCCACACTGTCACCGGGTCTCTTAATTTTCATTGTAATAAACGAGGGTAGTCTAATGTGTTTTAGTAAAGTGACGTCACGTGCTTCAGGAATTTGGGTATGTTCTTGTAGAATTAATCAGGATTTGAAAATAGTGATCTAAGGAAGCCGATATTATTGCTTGAAGTTGTATGAAATGATGTCCATATTATTACTACATACATAGCTTCACGCTTTATCCCTAGCGGGGTAGTCAGAGAAAACGGATCGCCAAACACTACGGTCTCTCTATACCTCTTTCTCGTCCACTGTCATCAACTTCCTCATACCCTGCGGGGGATCCTCATGGTTTTTACGTGACCTTCGTCCAGTATCTTTGATACTGTGTATGCGAATGTCAACCGAGGTCTCCACCTGCCTCTCTTACCACTCAATCACCAATATTAATATACGTAAATTGTTTTCTTTTTTTTTCAGTAACGATTTACTGAAATCTATTCTAATATTATAAAACTAAAGCATTTCTTTGGTTTACCGCTTATTCTCAAAAACTGCTGGTTTGAAGTCATTTTTATCATGTTACCATCCATCAATTAAAGCAATTATAGACATAGTTTAGGACTTAGAATGCACAACATCTTACACAACTTTTAGCTATGTCCATTTGCCCATGCGGACGGAGCCGCAGGTAAGAGCTAGTATAATTTAATTAAGCTTAGGACGTACTTGTGCCTACTATTATTTAAAAAAAAACATAAAGAAAACATAACAGGATAGTCAAAGAGAATGTGGGAACCGAGAGCTAAGACACTCCGCTCTCATTGAGACAGTTCACATCTTTCACGGAGCGACTCAATGAAAACATTAAATATTTCATTTATACTGTAGAAATATATTAACTATATAAGTATTTTCATTTTGTTGAAGTGTTGCGTGGGTTTGAGTATGTTTATATTTAAAGGAAAATCTATTACGATCGGAAAATGGTCTTTTTTTCATGCCCTTATAAAAAACCCTTAAATAAACTCTCATTTGCCAATTCACAGAAAAAAGATAGAGATAATATTTTTTTTTTTAAGAGTTCACAGTAAATAATGTACTTACATAAAATAATAATGTTAACCCAAAAAATAATATATGTGGGAAATCGCCATACAAGCTTAGAAAAAGTAATTATGAACCGAAAAGCCTTTACCTTTTTTTCTTTCTTTGTTTTTGTTGATTTATTTTCGAACAAAGAGCTAGCTAAAAAAAATCTATAGGTACAACTAACGAATCTTAAATATTTCATTTCCCCGACTGAGAATTGAACTAACAACCACTCGCGCTTATAATCCCATACTGGTAGCCCGTCCTCAATATTTGTATTCTATATTGAATTTTAAATACTTTAAAGGAGTTAATACCAAAATACTAACTTACACATAAACAAAATTCCTTTGTCCTCTAAATTCGTAGTCCCATACAAAATTAAATCTCACAACTGTTTCTCATTCTATAAATACGGTAGTAAAATCAAAGCCTTCTCAAACAGTTGATGTCCATTGAAATGGGACGTTTATTAGATTTGGGAGGGTCCCTGTGTCCCTAGTGACTAATATGGATGTGTCATACATACATGCTGAATTGTAAATAGTTTTAGTATTGTTTTTTAACCGACTTCCAAAAAAAATGGAGGTTATCAATTTGCAATTCGCTATATCTATATCTTTATTTGAACTGAGACTGTGAGACCAAGTGAGTAGCGCAGGACCAAAAGTTTGTGATTGTAAACGCGTCAGGTTGTGAGTTCAATTCCCACTCGAGGAAATGAAATTAAAGTTTTTCATTTCTTCGCTTTAGGGTCGGGGCAAAGCCCGACGTTTATTCAACACGCAATGCCTTCAGAATTAGGCAAATGATGAACGAATTGCCTTAACACTGGACTCTCTCTGCCGACCTTGCTACGTGCGGGATACAGCGTGAAGCTGAAAAAAAAACTGTGTAAAGGTATCATTCGGCATATCTCCTTCTCTAAGAAGTTAAATATTTTTTAACTTCACTTTCTCTATTCCCATAGCCATTATACAGCAGAGTAAATAGAGAGAACCTCAAGACATTTGATTTTCCACTCTTTGTCAAAATTCTAGATAGTCGGTTTTGAGTAATGGAATTTTGAGGCCAGTAAACGCGAAAAGTTGTAATTTTAATTTCTTATTCATATGAATTTAGTATTAGTACACTCTATTCCTATTAAAACATTTTCGTTCTCCACTTTCCGCTTCATTCTGGAAGCATTGCGTATTGAGTGACGTAACTCAACGCCGAACTGGCATAACTATCAATAACTGTAATTATTTAAATTATCACTTAATATATTCAAAAATTCACCATCAAATCGACCATACGATTTCAAATATAAAAATCTCAACACTCGCACTTACATACCATTGTATTCGCAAACCTGACATTTTGAATAACAAAATAACACATCGACAGCGGGAGCTCTCTACAATAAAACATCTCGTACAAATTCAATAAGAATCGAACCCGCGACGCATGTGTTCGAGGGCCATTGTGCCGCGCAGTCATAATAGATACATTTGTAAGTACTTGTGTAATGACAGGAAAATCATGGGGGCATAGTGAGTAGTTTGGTTTTTTTTTTATTTTGTGATTATGGGTGTTAGATGTGGTACTGGGTAAAATACTGTTTGTGGTATTTTTTTTTGGTTCGTTTCAGTTGTGGCAGTTTATACCTACCACGTAAGGTTGACGTCACTCATCTCTTAAACAAATGTTAATTTTTATTCGATTTTAGAAGTAAATTATAACTTGTTATTTTGTGAAGCATATTAGTATTATTTCTTATTTTGTTTCTTCTTAAGCATCCGGAAAACAGACTTGTAATCCGCATAACATTGTAATGTTAGACGATGCTAATTAATTAATCATTATCAATTTTCAAATTTTTTTAACTTTTAATACATAGATATAGAATTCTGTTGTAAAATATTTAAACCAATAACTATTGCATATTTATGTCGGCAAATTAAACAAAAGATTAACCTTTAGTATTTCTTAAATCCTATAAAAAATGCTAATTTGTGCATAGTCTTTTCATTTCAAATCACAAGAAAAATCAGACTAAAGTGGCCGTAAGTCTCTCAGAGGTAATTTCAATGTTTCATAACCAAAGATTGCAAGCATCACTTCTGTATTCCCCATCTATGATAAGTCTTTTGTTAAAATTAACCAAGGCATAAACCGGTCAAGAGAACTAAAATTTTATACTCAATTGGTTTTGAATCGATGGAGGTTGGAAATTGATAGTTATAGTGACAAACAGAAGTACAAACATGTTATAATAGAGATTTACGCAAAACGATTTCTTTCTTTGTTAGCTTCAAAAATTCCGTAAGAGAGCGTGAAATTTACTTTATTATATGTTTTTATATGTTTCACACGTTAACGGATATTTAGCTCAGTGGATATGAAAAATTTGTTTTTTTTATTTTATATTTTTTTCACTTTGCGGCGAAACTCTAGACTTTGCGGTTACAGTGGCGGTTCTCTACTCCGCGTTTTGTCTCTACTAATACAAATTTTATGAATATTAAATTGGGAAATATTCTTCATTGGTCACCCATATAGAATGTTGTATTGGAGGCAGCGAGACAATCTTAATTAAGCACAATGAGGATTCGAACCCTGTGATGCAATATTATTTAATTTTAACTATAATTATTAATAATAATGATGTTAGAACTGTTGATATGGATTTTTATCTACGAAGGCTAATTCTATAAAGCACTAGCCTTTTTATTTTATTTATGTAATGTAAAAATGAAAATATCTTACAAGAGCCTGAATTGACCATTTTGTTGTAAATACAAAAAAAATACATTTCCGCGGAACACTTAAATGAATCCTTTCATATTTTTGAAAAACTTATATATGGTAAATATTTTATTTCCCAGCCATCCACGGCCGCAAGGCCAGATTCGGGTTTCGCAGGGGATGCCCTTGTCGCCGTCGACATTGTCTCAAACAACCAAGCAGTCCTTGCACTTTTCTCAGAAACATCATACTGATGTACCTCAATGCCAAGCGGGCTGACAGCAATAACCTTAAGCTGGAAAGAAATGTAGGTAAGATGTAAGCTGTGTCCTTACTTTGCAATGCCAATATGATAAAAGAAAAACTACACTCGATTGTAGAGTATTACGTTACGTTTCTTTAATTCAAATCGATTTAAGAACAGGATGAGAACATGCTAATAAAATTATCAGTAATATTCTGAGACTGTTGAAGTCGTCTTGGCTCGGTGGCACAAGGGTGTGACTGATATCGCGACAGGTTCGATTACCAAATTTTAAATTTTCATTTTCTCACTATGGAAACGAGCAGAAAGCTAAAAGAAAACAAAGAAAGAATAACTGAGCCCGTCATGACGCAGTGACTGTTAACAATATAGTGGGTTCGATTTATACTCGAAAGATAGAAATTGAAGTCGAAATTTCTATTTATCGCAATGCACAACAAATCATGTTTCTTTATTTAGAAGCTTAACTTTTAACACCAAACCCATGAGTAAACCCTGAGTTAACTGACATAACGGGACCACCCATGTCATTATCCCGTTGCCTCTCATGACGCAATTCGCTTTAGATAAAGATAAGAGCTAACACTGACTTTAAGATGTCTAAGTTTGTTTAAGTTACCTCACACGATGAACTAATCTTGCTTCTTAGATGTTACATTTTCTGAACTTTTGTACGTTTTAAGTAGTTAAAATATACAAAATTTTGTCTCTTATTATATTGGAACATTAATTATTTTTGTTATCTATGAAAAATTAAAAATATCTCTATGGTTTATAACCAAACTTTAAAATTTTAATAGCACGCTGTATCGTCCTTTTCATCCAATTTTTAAGCAATTGATCATTGAGTGGGGAAACTCGCTTCGCTTCGTCTTGTTCCCAGAGCGAGGAAAATGAAAACAATTTACTCCTCCAACTGGGAATCGAACCTGCAACCACTCCATTTATAGACGTCTATATTCACAGATAGGCATACCAAATATTTTCCATGAAATAGTTAATATTAAACATGTTCTTACACTCTTATTACAACTGTACAAATACAATGTGGTTTTAATATAGAAAATTAATATCCGTACATATTAAACGTTGCGCCATACTCTACTCTATTTAAACATAAGATAGTTTGTTTGACATTTTTGTTTTTATTTTACTGTGTTGCAAATTGTTTATTTAGATCTAGAGTAATTTATTTATAAGAGTTTATTTTCTGTGACTTATCTCTTCTTCTTCTTCTACCTGGCATTAATCCCGGCTATTACCAGGGTCTGCCTTCCAATCAACCTACTCTACTTTGCATGATCTTTTGCGTCCTCGGTGGTTAGACCATTTCTGTGACTTATCTATTAGCTTTTATTTATTTACCTGTGGTTTGACCGCGTCCAAGTCGAGGCTGTCGTAGCGCAGTAGGACAAGTAAAAGGTAGTAGGCTTCGACTCCCACTCGTGGGAATAAAATATTTTCATTTCCACGCTTTTCTAACAAGGTAAAATTGCTTTAAGCTCAACTTCCGCTACTCAACACGCAGCGCCTCGATAAGTGGGGAAAGTGGAGAACTATATCAGTTTGTCACGTACATTTGTCTGATATATCATCAGAATTGACTAATAATTGTCTTTGATTATAATATACTACCGGCCCGCTCGCGGTTTCACCCGCGTGAACTATGTTATTATTAATTTCTGTCTCCATGACTACGTCCTAGTGACGTCTATGCGAAATTTGAGACTCCTAGCATTTGTAGTAACGAAGTTTCATACAAACTTTCGACCCCAAAAACAACCCCTTAGAAGTAGAATATTGCAAATTCCCGCCTTAGCGAGCACCTGCGTCCTATAAGTAACTCCTATGCAAAATTTGAGATTCCTAGCACTTGTAGTTTCTGAGATTTCGTGATGAGTGAGTGACCTTTCGATTTTATATATATAGATGTGGCCGTCTTGACGTAGCGACACGAGGGTGCGACTGTAACGCGACGGTTGTGGGTTCGATTCCCACTAGAGGAAGTAAAATATTTATTTACGTTTCTATTTCCATTTCTTCGCTCTGGTGTCGAGGCAAAGCGCGGCGTTGAGTTCTGCCACTCAACACCCAATGCTTCCAGAATTCGGTAGAAAGTGGGGAACGGAGTGTCTTAACACTAGGTTCCCTCTGCCTACCCTGCTGTGTGCGAGATACAGCGTGAAACTACAAAAAAAGAAAAAAACTATAATATCATTATACATACATATGCTTTTTCACAGGTGTATATTTGTATTTTTGTCCATAAATTTCTCAGAAACTAAAAGTCAGTTCAAGATAATCCTTATTAACTTAAATGTTTTATCAAAATCAGCTCAGTAATTTTTGATATATGGATATCCACGTGTTTCTGAATTTAGGTATTATATTGGCCTATTTAAAGTCAGTTTAAGCAATTTTTCTATTTCATACATTCAGTAGGAAAATATTAGCTTTTCCATGATAAATTAGTTTATTTTCATCACGTTCGTTATCAACTAATTTTCGTAATTATATCAACAATATTTAAAAAATACACGTTTATATAGGATTGAAGTATTTGAAGCACAAACAATGGCCCAATTGCTTATCTGGAGAACAAATAGAAAAGAAAACATTTCAGTCTCGATTTCGCAATACATTTTCGTTCTGTCGTAAATCTGATAACGTCTTGATGAATGTTTATTTTTTTTATTATCTTTGTGTTGAGTAAGCGTTTTATAGTGTTGTAGTATTGTTATTAACCTTTTCTTCACTTTTTTTAAGGCTTTCTTTAATTTAAATCAGCAGGGTGGGCAGAGGGAACCTAGTTTTAAAACATTCCGTTCCCCATTTTCTGTCGAATTCTGGAGGCATTGTGTGTTGAGTAGCAGAACTCAACGCCGCGCGTAGCCTCGACACCAGAGCGAAGAAATGGAAATATATACGTAAATAAATAATTAATAAAAAGGAAACGTAGCCCTTAAATTTTTTGTTGAATTTGTAAATGTTATTACTTCTATGATTATATGTCCACGGGAATAAGTATCGTATATAACATTCAATCCTGAAAATGGTACGGAACCGTCGGTATGTGAGGCCGACTCGCATTTGACCAGTTTTTTTATTTGAGTTTTAAACATAGGTAGGTACTGATAGCGTCCGTGTCTTTTTTAACCGACTTCTGTAAGAAAAGGAGGTTATCAATTCGACTGTTTTTTTTTATTTTTTATTTTTTTTTTATGTTTGTTACCTCATAACTTTTGACTGGGTGAACCGATTTTGATATTTTTTTTATTTGAAAGGTATAGCTTCCCGAATGGTCCCATTTTTTTTTGGTCCATGTCTGACAATGGTATCCATGAGAAAGTCACATAAGTCTTAAATTTGCATTAGGCATGTGCGCGACTAATAGCCGAATAACTCAATGTCGCGCCAACCGATTTTGATGATTCTTTTTTTATTTGAAAGGATACACTTCAAGGATAATTTGGTGAAAGTTTGGTTAGGTTTCGATTATGGAATCCGGAGAAAATTGAGAAAGTTTGTTTTTTTGGTAAAAATTGATTATACTGTAATAGTTACAAGCAAAAACTTTTTAAATTGATGTCAGAAGTGAGATTCCTGATCGTTGCATTTCTTTTCAACCAATCTCAAAAAAGAGGATGTTCTCATTTTCAACCAACTTCAAAAAAGGGAGATTCCCGATTCGCCCGAATACTTTTTATGTGTGTTCTTGTCAATATACCAAAATGTAACTTTGCACAAAAATAATAGCTAATTAAATGAAGTTTTACATAGAACAATCACAACCAGTCGTTGACAACCACTACCACCACCATCACCACTCGTTCAAGAAGCATCATTTTAAGATCTACCCATCACTAAAATCGTAA
>HE670435.1:34223-47203 GCA_000313835.2 Heliconius melpomene melpomene | reverse complement strand
AAAAATAATTTTACAAAGATTTTATAATTTTGAAGTCGGTGCCAAGTAAAACAAACAGGCTTAGTAATTAGATATTGTAGTAAGGGTGTTGTAGCAGTAGTTTGACACCGACTTCAAAATTATAAAATCTTTGTAAAATTATTTTTCACTTTTTAGTTCATTGTTAGAAGTCGGTTTTTGTTTTTGTTAAAAATTAATTTATTATTTAGTCCTGTTCTATAATCTTTTTTAAGTACTTAAAATGATGGAATATGTATATAGAAGCGCATTTTCAAAGACGTTAGTTTATTTCTAACTTTCTTCCATCTCTGTAAGGTTTCGTTCATAGAGTATTCTCACTACACGGACACTAATGGGTAGTTCAGAGAATTGAGAGAGTGAGAGGATAAAAATAAGTAGTTATGTAGGTAGTTATTATATTTCATTAGTAAAAAATATATATTACTTCTTATAACTTTAAAATTATGAGTACTCTTTATTGGCCATAAAGTCCAATATCAAAGTGACTGCGATACCTTGCAATACCATTTTCATGTTCCAACCGTCTTGACTCTTTGAAAAACTAGTGTCAAAACACTAGATTCTATATTTTCCACAATAAATTGAATCTCTGTGAGTTGCAACTGAATGCCACGTGTGAGGCGTACCTACGGCCTAAATTTTCAATATTTTTTACTTATCAATTGTCAATTAAATTAATATTTAAATATTAATTGTCAATTAAATAAAATAAATCAACAAGTATTGCTAAAGTTATTTTATTGTTTCTTATAATATATCTGGGGTATTGTAGTTATTTGTCACGTATTTCAAATCTTTTTAAACGGTTTTAACTTTTGTCCTTTTCTTGCCTAACACGTTGAACTTCTTTCACTCGGCGTCACTCCATTATGTTTTATAGTTTTTTTATTCAGCTTCACGCTATATCCCGCACACAGCAGGGTAAGCAGAGTAAACCGTGTTGCAGTAGCAGGATAGGCAAAAGTATCCTAGTGATAAGACATTCCGCTTCCCTCTTTCCACCTAATGGAAACTTGCATGTTTGAGTGGTAAAACTCAAACGCTTTGCCTCAACACCAGAGCGATAAAAAGAAAATATTAAATATTTCATTTCCTCGGGTGGGAATCGAATCCACAACCTGTCGCCTTTAAAGTCATGAAAGTCTTGAAGTACTATAAATAATATAATAAACAGACAGTCTTGCCTATCCTTGGCATCATGATCGACAAATAAAAGTGTACAAACAACAAGTATTATTGTTGGACTTTATATGACAGATGAATGATAAAACGACAATTTCTGCGCTATTTACTAAAACAATATTATGCTGAGAGCGAAATTCTAGGGTTTGTATTAATATGAGTTTGTTTAAATTATGTGTGAAATAATATGATTTTTTTATATATTTTAAATTTGCGAATTCTTGTAGAGCAGACTACAGTATTTTTTAGGAATGTTTTATTTAAAAATATTAATTATTTTACTTTGAAATTTGAATGTCCAAATAAGAGTCACAAAATGCAAGCTAAATTCTAAATATGGAATTTTGTGTCGACGCTACATTTTCTTTTTTAAAATATAAAAGTGCTTGAAATAGAAGAAATTTTAACTATTTCATAGAATTAACAAAATGTATGAGTCGGTTATAAAATTTGGATCCAATCAATGCTCTTAAGGATTTTTGAATTAATTGGCTTAATTTATTTGTTTTTTTTTTCCAAACTCCCGTCCATTTAAGAAACACATCAAAAGTTGGTTAAAATGAAAACACAACAAAAAAAAATTTTAAGTCTAAAAATAATTCTATTAAACATTTTTTTTTAAAAAAATCGTAATATGTGGTTTATGAGTGTAATGTAAATTCGGTTATTCAAGATATGCTTATTTTCTATGTAGTTATAATACTTTGTTGAAAGAGGAATTAATTATTGGCATTTTCCCGCCGATCTTCTCACGGAAAGACTCGACTATAATTTACATAAGAAGAAAATTGTATTTGTTTATCACACGAAAGAGTGTGGCTGTGTAATTTTTTTAACTTCACGCTGCATCCCGTACGTGATGAGTCACGCATGTGAACCCAGTTAGGACACTCCGTTCCCATTGAGACACTCCACCGAATTCTGAAGACATTGTGAGAGGCGAAACTCAACGTCTCGCTTTGTCTCGTTACTAAAGAGAGGAGATGAAAATATTAAATATTTCATTTTCTCAAGTGGAAATTAATTTCCCAGTGCTTGATGCTTGTGCTCCATCACCAGTCACCACGTTTGGCCTCTAAATAATTATTACTAATTTCTTATTACTATTAATATATTCTATATTAATGGTTTCTTTCCATATTTTATAATTAATTATGAGAAAAGCAGGAGATTTAAAGTTGTTAGCGCTAACCCTACAAAGATCAGCAACATTGTAGTTCACGTTCCTAAATTAGACGACTTAAACAAACTCCTTGCTGGAAGTAAAGTCTTGTACAAATATTTGTTTTACGATATGTTAATATTACTGTAACATTGTTTTAAGGTAAGTTTCAAGTTGATGATGTGTTAAGTAATAATTATTAATATTTGATATGTAGGGAATGTAGGTTCAAATCGTTGGGGGGGTATTATTTTATGTTTTGTTATAGATAATCTAGACGGAGTGTCTTAACACTAGGTTCTTTTGACCCATCTAAATCATAGTTGTGTAATTCTAAAGACATTTTTTTTTAATTATTAGAAAACCTGATAACATTGAAGACATTTGCTTCGTGTCTTTTTTCTCCATATTATTATTATTATTTTCTGTATATTAGGTTTTGTTTTTATTTTTATTTGCTCTAAAAGTAAGGCTTGGTGATGCCTAAATGAGTTTTTTTGTAAAGCGGTCGATCACCCAACATGCAATTTCGTGCAAAAAATTATAATACTTACATAATTATTTAGAAACTTTCAAAGAGTATTTTTAATATCCTTGTAAAGAAAAATTTTATGAGTAATTTAATCATATTTTCAAAATCAATTATACATTTATTTTACTATAAATTAGTTTTTTATTATTAAATCTATTTTGGATTATAAAAAATGAATAAATAAATATTAAATAAATAAAATTTCAATTTATCTTCTATAGTTATATATTTTGTATCTTACATACTAATAGTTACACAAAATAGACTACTGTTAAAACATAATAAATACAGCGTGTTTTTTTTTTGGCAAAATAGTCCTTACTGAACGTCTACTTATTAGCTATCTAAGTTAACGAAATATTACATAATATTTACAATACTAGGCTTTTACCTACTTTGTACAAAGAATGACTAGATTTAAATTTATATAGGCATCGCAAATTTCAATGTTAAAATTATTTTCAAAAATAAAAATCGCACCGCCTTCTTTTAAATTATTTATCATTTAGTTATATTTATTCGAGTATGTATTACTAGAAAATAATGTTTCATATTTACAATTTAAACTTCTCATATTTGTCCAAAACATGAGATAAAACAATGAAAAGAAAGATCTGTAAAACAAACAGCCGTAAACACTACAGCCGAATGTATTATCAAAACATGTGATATAAAATCATTTTTTTTAACGCTATTATTTTTATATTTAACTTACATTTAATTAGCGGACGAAATTCATAATATTTATTTAATGATTGTTATCATTTTAAAAACATGCTGTAGATAGATATTATATTTGCAGAATTTTGATTATTTCGCTTTTTTTACAAGAAACACTTATAAAAATACGTAATACCTGGTAACTACTTTTTCTTTGGTCATTCATATCCAACCAATACTGAGGCTCTAACAGAAAATACCCGTTGCGTGTACATTTTTAGTTTTCCCCCATAACGACACTACACTTCCAATAACCGCTCGAACACATTTAATAGTTATTTAAATAAAAAACAAAATTTGTCCATCAGTGTGTCCATAGTAAAGTGGGCGTTAGAAACACACTTGTTTTAAAACATTCATCTAGCCCAATCGTCCGGCGGCCCCGCGCCCTGGTGCAGCGGCGAGAACGCACTCCGTCGGGGCTCAGCTTGGTTCTCTTGTGATCCGATTATAGATTCGATTGAAAAACCATTCCTGGATCTTTTACCACGAGTGTCTGTGATCTCTGGGACTCGAGGAGGTAGAGGTACCGGCCGTAAGGCTGCCGGCGGCGGGCGAGGTAGAGACAACAGCGGCGACGGCGGCAGGTAGCATGGTAAAGGTAAAAGCGGAGCATACGCTTCCCTCGCTAGCATCGCTACTACCGCGTGAGCGTGCTGTAGAGACGGAGCGGGACGCTTGTATCTCTTCCGACGGCGCAAGAAACTGCCGTTATCAAACATATCCTCAGCCAGCGGGTCCAACGTCCAATAATTCCCCTTCCCAGGGTTCCCGGGTTCCCGCGGGATCTTAATAAAACAGTCGTTAAGGCTCAAATTGTGACGGATGGAATTTTGCCACGCGGGAAACTTTTCGCGGTAATATGGAAATCTAGTCATAATAAACTCACAGATCCCGCTCAGCGTCAACTTTTTGTGAGGTGATTGTAGGATTGCCATCGTTATAAGCGCTATGTAGGAGTAGGGCGGCTTGATCAATTGTGATGAGGACTTCTGTTTGGGTTTCTTCGGCGAGTTGGGCTTGTCACTGGGACTGGATGCATCATATCTCTCCGAATCACTCGACGGCGGCGGCAAATCCGGTGTATCTTCATCTACAGACACATAAGTATCATCCTGAGGATATTCTTCTCTATCATCTCTTAAATAATGAGGCAGATAAAGCCTCGGAGGCGGCCTCAGGTCGAGCGGCAGATCACCCTCGATGATCATATCGCGGTACATGGTCAAGTCGTCTTCCATGCTCGCGCCGGGTCACATGTCTGGCGCGGCGCGGCTCGCACTGCAGCGGCGGCGGCGCGAGGGCCGGGCCGGAGCCCCGAGGCCCCGCCCCCGGGGGGTCTCCCACTCCACTCGTTTACGTTTCAGTAAACACAACAATTGTCGTTATTATTACTGCGGGTCGGGGCTTTGTGCATGAATTTCAGGCCGTTGACTAATAATTATTAGGCCTTATCCCTATCGATTTAACTTTGTTGCGGTATTTATTTTGTGTTGGTGGGACCTTTTACATTTTGTTGTCAGTTCATTTGTACTGTTTTGAGCCGATATGTTTTTATTGATTTTGTGGGAAAGTTTTGTTTTTTATTCTATGTTGATTTTGATATTTTTTTGTGTAGATTCTCATATGAGATGTTAAATATTTATTTTGAAAATATATTTTTTTCATACGTAACCATATGATTTTTTCTATTTATTTGATTTAAATATATTTTTAATAATGTTAATATTTAATTTAAATATAATTGTTAAACTTGCAATATAAAAATATTCGACAAGTAATAAAATTAAATCACCCATCACCCAAGAAAAATATTAATAAAATATAGAAATATAACGACAAAAATATTAAAAGGACCTAACAAAAACGAGGAAAAGCAACTGTTTACGGAGATACGTATAGAAAGATACTTTAATCCCACGCTAAAGGACTCCCATACTCCACCAATCTATTGAAAAAAAAAAATCTCATAAAGCGAATTCTAACACACAATTCAGGTATCTTCGTATAAAAAAATTCACATAAAAAATATCCTTAGCAATACGAGGCAGAGTGAAACCCTCGTGTGTGTTACCTACCAAAACATTTACCCCTCGGGCGTCAGAAGGAACCTGCGGGAGGGAGCGAGTACGACGCCGGCTAGGTAGAGAAGGAAGCTTGGAAGACCAATCGCAGAGCTATCCAGCTAGGGCGGGGCCCCTCAAAGCTAACATGTCAGGGCGTGGCGATAGATCCTATTATCGTCTGGCAAGGCAAATAATATTTTGCGCAATGTACACATTGGCGAAGGGGGAGAGGGGTGGGTTTGGGTGGTACAGGGTGGTTGCTAATTTATTCTCAACTTCGGTTACGGCTTGTTTTTCAGCTTTGCGAGGCTGTTATTTAAATTGGACGGTACCAGTTATTTGTATGTAGCCGACTGTAGGCATTGTTGGCTGTAATGAAGGAATTTGCGTTTATTTATCGCTGCTTGGAAATTTTGGATCGCGCTTCCGGTTTGAGTTTTGTTTCTTTTTGTGTTAATTTAACTTGTTTCTGTTTTTGGGATGATTTTTTGGGTTTTTGGTTGTTTGTTGTCTCTGTATTGGGTGTGGATGATATCATTTTAATTATGATTTCTTTGTATATTAGCTAATATAATGAAGAATTTAAAAGTAATATCGATGTATTTCTTGAGAAAATGCATTAAAATTTGATTTTGGATCTAAGTAGAAATTTTCGTTATTTCAACATAAGCATCGAATATCTAATCGAATCAAAATTAAGATTATTACGCCTATTTAAACATAAATAACATGACGAACTATTTCTTTAAACATGTTTCCTATATATGACTTAATTCTATAAAGCTATAAAATAACAAAATAAAATATATTATTACATATTTTTCTTTTTTATTTGGTGTAAGAAGGGAACCTTTTCGTGAACTTTACTCTACAATATCAGTTGTAGGTAAAAGGAAACTGTAAAGGCAAAAGGGATAAACTTTCTTTCGTATACAATTGAGTTAGATATCATTTTGTGCGTCTGACGCTTTAAATATTCAAGATATTTCTAGTTGAGAATTCTTTTTGCACTTTTGCTAGAGTTGTTTCGTATATATATTTTTGTTAAATAATATTCTTTTGATAGGTCATGGTTTACATATATTAAGAAGATTTTTCTCGCGGGATTTTAGTTTTAGAATAAAGATTTCGGCATGATTTCTCTTGAATTATTATAATAACTTGTTTTTGTGTAGTTAATGATGAATATGTATAGATATTGCGTAAAACAAGCGTCTAACGCAACAAATTAGAGCGTTAGAGCCTGAAAATCGCATATTTTTCACATAATTTTCTATTTAAACAACTTCTTAAGTTAATTTCGACAATATATCATTAAAATAGCCCTCAAAATGATTATTTGATTGAAAATGACACGTAATTCGTGTACAACTTGATAGGGACTACTAATAGCAATACTTAAATTGTTATAACAACCATTAAACATAGGGGAAGTCTTTATTACTAGTTTCAAACCCTTCCACTCCACAACATCTCAATTCAACTAAATTGTATTGTACTTCAATAACTAAATATTCTAATAATAATGTAAGAACATTTTCAGAAAAATTATACTTAATTATATATATTTTTTATGGTATTAATGGTTTTTTGATAAGAATTGGGACTTGTTGGTTGTCTTAAAGTAACAGCATACGCGGTATAGCGACTGGCGTCTCGCAGTGAAAGGGACGAGCTGTATAATATTTGTGAAAATGTATGGAAAATATAATAAAAATCTAACGTTACCTAATATATATATACGCGAAAATATACAAATATATGTATATGAAATATATAACTGACATTATAATGTAAACATATTTTATAATACAGATTTAACTTTAAATTCGTTAGTAAACTTTAAAATAAACATTTAATATTGCCATTTTTGTATATTTTTATTTATGAAAATTCTTTAAAACTCTTACAATTTTATACCATTCAAGCAAAAGGCAAGGAAAAATAATTTAAGTATTATAAATATAACGCTCTACAGTCTACATAAATGTTTTGATACAACTTTCGCTTGCAAAGTTTCAACGGAGTCTTCTTTTGAGTATAATTATTCTTCTTTTATAATTTTATTAATATATATGTTTAAATAAACCTTTTAGACTTATAATAATAGATAATCATCAT
The DNA here is from genome assembly GCA_000313835.2 of Heliconius melpomene melpomene. Lineage (NCBI taxonomy): Eukaryota > Metazoa > Arthropoda > Insecta > Lepidoptera > Nymphalidae > Heliconius > Heliconius melpomene. The sequence continues at coordinate 39,399 of HE670435.1, read as the reverse complement.
GGATTTGTAGATTAATAGTGTGTTTTTAGGAAAATAATTAGGATTAATTCTGTTTCGATTCTTGTTTTTGTATTGCCTGAATTTCGGCATTATCCATACCTATATTATAAATTCGAAAGTAACTCTGTCTGTCTGTCTGTCTGTCTTTTACGCAATCAGGGCCAAACCGCTAATTTAATTGTGATAAAATATTCATATAGAGATACTTGAGGGTCTCGGGATGAACGTAGGATACTTTTTTTTCTCATATTTGTGATATTTACGATATAATTTGACATGCAATTTATTCCTCCATGTTAATAACAACCGTCGCTATGCAACCGTTGCTAAGTAACGATTTGCAAAGTTTGTTGTTAGAAAACGCCACCCAAAATGAGCTTGCTTAACGCATCTCTCTATTGAAAACTGAAAATAATTTCATAAATATATTTAATAAATATTCGTATAGCTCATGTGGACTAGTATAGTTATAATTTTATACTTAGATATATTATTTAACTTTTTACTAGCTTTACCGCATCTACATGGATAGCGAACAAAATAATCGCAAACTGACTGAATTTTATTTCCATTTGGGGTTAATGAATAGCATGTATTTTCTTTTTCTCCTTTTGATAACAAGACATAGCGTGACAATGTATTCCACCACTCTCCATGCAATATTTTATTTTTAGGCAGAAAGAGAGAAATCTTAATACTACACTCTTACTGCCCATGCTGCAATTTTAGTAAAATTGCAATATCATTTTATCGTACGATATTTTTAATAAGGTTTTAGGTCCATTTTTAAGCAAAGTATTTTATAAAACGCTTTAAATCCACATTTATCTTTATCGTCTATACTCGTATTATATTTTTTTAAGCTTCACATTTTATCTCGCCCATGGCAGGGTAGACAGAGGAAACCTGAAAACTTGGTTTTAAAATACTCATAGGCATTAAATACTGGAGGTAGGCGTGTTGAGAGGCGGAACCCAACGCTGCGCTTTGCCTCGTTACCAAAGCTCGAAAATGAAAATTTTAATATTTCATTTCCACGAGATTCGAACCCAAAACCTGCCTCGGTTACAGACACACTCTTGGGGCTCCTGTGCCAGAACTGGCCTCTATCCTTCAGTTAAGTTTAGTTTTAAAAAAAGGGCTTTAATAGAAAGAGTGAAGTGTTATTTTGTTGACTAGACTTTACCATAATTATGTAAATTTTATGTAAAGTTAGTATATAGGATGTACATCACTGTCGTTCTTGAGAGATCTTCTTTATTTTGTAACATCCTTGAAGTCAGGTGAATTATAGGTTTCTATAATGTAAACAATAAGAAAATGTAAGTTTTTTTCACATAGCAGGCAAAGCAAGCCTAGTCCGAATTCATTGTGTATTAAAGGCGAAACTCAACGCGAAACGCTTCATTCGATAGAGTGGGGATTGAATTCACGACCATCGCGTCAGATGCTGCCATTACGCCACAATGGCACAATTAAAAAATATATATATAGAGGAATATATACAGGAGGATACATACATAAAATTTGGATTCTAACGTCGCATTCTGTCTAATTGGACCATAGAAGATCTTAGTCTACTATTATTTTCTAATAAATAATTTTCGGAGGAACACAAGCGTACGATATAAACACGTTGGTTATGGGTTCGATTCCCACTCGAGAAGTTTTCCACACGAGGTAAAGCGCGGCGTTGACTTCCCTTAACTCCTCGAGAATTCGAAGGAAAACAGCCTATGCCTACCAACCTACCCAATAAGAACATGTAACATTCTCAGTAAAGTAAAATGCAGTAATTAAAATAACAAAATCATCATATATAACAAACATTGCCTTCATCATAATCATCATAATCATCAGCCGGTCCTCGTCCAGTGCTGGACATAGGCCTAAACATAAAATAGCCTTAACAACTATAAATTACTTTAAAAAAATTGCAAAGACTTTCCTTCCCTATAGGTATGCCCATTATACCTAGCTCAGGCTGTCTTTATAAAAATGTTTGTAAATATTTTGTGAGTCAAAATTCAAATCCTCTCGCCTCCATTAGTACGTTAGGTAAACTCCGCTAAGAGTCTTACTTTGAAACTTTCTTAGAACTTACTTTGTAACATCGTTTTGAATATTCAACGGAATTTCTTATAATATAAAAAGCTAATATATTTCAATAATGTATATTTTACACTAACTCTGTCTTAGAAGTCGTTGTGGGACAGCGTTTGTAAACGCGATGGTTATGGGTTCGATCCCTCGCGGGGGAGTAAATAATCTATATATATAAAAGGACTTGTCCTCACTGACTGAGGTAAGACGCACGCACAGCCGTAACCGCTGATGGGAGAAACGTGGAATTTGGACAGATGCTTACTTTTGTAATCTGGACATCCACTAAGAAGGGATTTTGAAAAATTTTTACCCTAAAGGGGTGAAATAGAGGTTCAAAATTTGTATGGAAAAAAAATTAAATCGGCACCGATTTTTATAAAATTTGAAATTTAGATTTTTAAAAGTATTTAATTGAACACGTGTTTCATCGTTTTCTAGAATTCTTCCCCTAAGGGTGCAAATAAGGGGTTGAAAGTTTGCATGGAAAAATCTTAAAAACGCCACCGATTATTATATATTTTTTAATTTAGACTCTTAAAAATATTTAATTGAACATGTGTTTCATGGTTTTCTAGAATTCACCCCCTAAGGGTGCAAATAAGGGGTTGAAAGTTTTTTTTGTAAAAATCTTTAAAACGCCACCGATTTTTATAAAATTTGAAATTTAGACTCTTTAAAATATTTCATTGAACACATGTTTCATGGTTTATTAGAATTCACCCCTAAATAACGTATGCGAAGCTGCGCGCGTCCGCTAGTTAATATATAATATAATCAAGCGCAGCATTAAGCTCTGCCGCTCAGCAAACAATTAAAAAAACAAAAAAAACTGTGGGAAAATAGGGAAGGAATGGTCTTAAGGTTCCCATTTTTGCCCAAATTATTTTCATTAATCTGTACTGATACATATAGCGCGGCGTTGAGTGTCGGTTACACTCAATTCACAGAAGTGTCGTGACACTAATATTCCTTCGGTCTACCCAGCTATGCAGGATAACTGCATCCAGTTCCTCCTGAATGGAGAAACACAAAAGAAAATTGTGCGAAAACGAAGTGTTTCCAGGCTATCTTGCACGTAAAACTAAAAAAATATTACCTATGGATTCGGAGTTGTGAGTTCGATTTTGGAATGAAATACTTTCATTTCCAACGCAAAGGCAGATGGAATCTGGAAACCAAGAGGCGTTGCGCAAATCTCAATAACGCGGTTTGCTACTAAGCGAGCAAATGAAAATATTAAATAATTAATTACATTGAATGGGAATCAAACTCACGATCTTATGCTTACAGTCACACGCTTCTAAGCCACTAACCCCATACCAACATAATATAAAAACAAACATATTTGACGTATATTTATTATATATTGCTATATAAATTTTTATACCTTTGAAAAACATCAAACGCCAGATTATCTCGAACCACGGAGCCTCAAACTTGGAGGCTGTAGCCTGGAGCCTGGAGGTAATCCCTCAAAGTAACGGTGAGTGAGTGAGTGAGTGAGTCGCGCCGCAAACATTTCGATTTTAAAGATAACGACGCCTATGTAATATGTATGCGGGCTCTACCAGATTATCCTTTCACTGTCAAAGCGTGCTTTAATATGGTAGTAGTTTAAAAAATTCTATATTTTATACGAGATTTTTTTTTTTTGTTTTGTTTCTTAAGTGATGGGTTTAGTTGAGTTAGATGGCTGTCGCAGGTTTCGTGATATAAGGAAGTCATTTTATTTTTTTATTTTGATAAAAAAGCTTTAAGTTTAAAAACTATAGTTTGTTTAAGAATTTTCTATGGATGACCCTAATGTGGCCAGAATATGTGACTGATATAATATTTTTTTCATTTTGTCATTGAACTCTCCTTTTTCATCTCATTTTTTTTTTTAAATTTTGTATAATAAAATTACTTTTTTAAATTAATGTTACTATAAACATAATAAGTGTGATATATTCTTATTGGAGTTGCTTAGAGGATTGTCTGGATAATTTTAAAATAAATTTAAATTATATATCATTAAATAGATAAAACAGGTTAAGTGTAATAAATATATTAAAAATATTGTTATTTAAAGTAAATTAAAATACGCATGGGTCCCATGAAACTGTAATCGCGACACGTCGTAGGTTAGATTCGAGAAAATGAAACATTTAACGAGAGGAAGTGCAGTCTTTAGTTATACAAGTGTCGTAAACATCGTGGGAACGGAACATTAGGTTCCCTCTGCCTAATCTCCTATGTACAGAATACAGCGCGAAGCTAAAAAAAATATTAAAAGTTAAATCATGTTATCATAAAATATAAAACCATAGATCTAAGCTAGTACAAGCTTACCTATTACCAACATAAGTATAAGTTATAACCATATTAAAACTCATACAATCACTTAAAAATATAGTTGTTTAACGTCTAAGCACCATGTAAATAAGCGGACATGATAAAAACCATTTAAGTCTCATACGAAAAATGTAAAGAGGGCCCTTCACATGTAAAAAGTACACAAAAAGTAGTTTTTTGTTTTGAAAATACATGTGGTGTTTTAATTGTGACTTGCAGCGCCATCTGTGAGTACGATATAAAGTTTTAATTATTTAATTCCCTTTGTAATAGCGCCATCTATTAAGATATAATCGAAACTTAAACTTAATATTAGTTGTTTTAGTATGTACCACTAGATGGCGCTTATACAATGTAGTATATTAACAGTATTTGTCATAGATAGCGCTAAATTTTATTAATAATAATAAAATTTGAAATGTATATTATTCAATATTAAACTTCACATATAAAAGAATTCAATAAAGAAGAAAATTGTCTATAAATTTAATAAAGGTATTTATGAAAATAAGTAAACATTAGTTGATTTAAATTGAGGCTGTCGTGGTGCAGCAGTCTGACAGCAATTGCGAGGGTTCGTGGATTCAATTCCCACTCCGGGGATATAATTCAATAATTATTTTCGCTTACATGTTTTGGTCAAAAGATAAACCGCTTCATTGAACTCTGTCTCAACATGCAAATTTAGGAACATTGTGTTGAGAGTGGATTAGATAGAGAGGGTTCCATTTCCACT
>HE670435.1:0-28319 GCA_000313835.2 Heliconius melpomene melpomene | reverse complement strand
TTATTTTTTTTTTATTAACATTTTATTTACATAAAAATATTCCTAGCACAATTTTTCTTATGTAGGTAGAAAGATAATATTTATAGCTTTATAGGTAGTAAAAAGCTGCTGTAGCTTCCTTTTACGATAGATGTGATAGCTGAGAATTCATATAAATATAATTTTAATATATTATATTTAGATATTAATGATGAAATACTCTTTATTTCAAGTTTCATACAATGTATGTTATGATGCAACTAATGCTGAAAGTGCTTGTAATAAAATGAAACCTTGTAAATAGAATGGCTGCACATTCTTCATTTGATATTTATTGATTTTTAAAACATGAGCTACCACAGATAACAAATAGTGGAACTATTTTTATAATGTCAAATTCTACTTAATATACTATATTTATTAAAATTAATGCTCCCATTTTCCCATATCACTAACAAGTTTCGTTAAATATGTAAATTTTCAGTTAAATAATTTACGTTCATACATTATTTACGCTTTTAAAAAATACACTAAATAACCTGTAAAGATAAAAAAAATAATTAAAATTCCTCTTTTGCATTCACAACATATTATCTCGTCAATTTGAGCCCCAGATCAGAGCAATGAACGGATGTGAACGGTTGGTACAGTGAGCCAAACAAAGTGGCAGGTAATTGCGCTGCTGTCAAAACATCCGACCTGTCAGATTAACAGTATCCGTTAAAGAGGCCTTATACCATGTTGGTGTGATGGCCTGATATAGTACGGTTAACGAGTTGTGGCCGCCCCGAAAGTTGGCTGTAGATGTGGCGGCTGTGTAGATTTGATATGAGATTTTTTCTTTTTTTTGATTATTTGCTTCACGTATAAAATTCACGTGCAAAAGTTCAGAAAGCTTAATTTCAAGGCGATCACGAGTCACGACACTTCGACCGTACTGTACCATGTTGGCACGATAGCGTGAGACGTTTGTCTGAAAATTAAAAAGTAAAATGACAGCCCGTTTACCGCCAATTTCTCGTTATGTCATTTTTTTTGTGGAGCGAAATTATAGCTGTCATACTTTTTTTGGGCTGGTTTTGTATTTTAATGATGGGGTAACTATTAAAAGCATTTCGATTTTGTTTCTGAAGACTTACAGCGCACGACGTTTTTTAAGTAAAAACTTGTTAATTCTGTTTTTTTCTGAAACTATGGTAATAAAATTAAAAGTCCATTAGGCTGTTCCTAAGCTCGTAGGTAAAAAGAAACTAATAAAAATAATACATCATACCGTTCTCCACTTTCTTCACATTATAGGAACAATGCATGTCGGTTATCCAATACCACAATTTTTCTAAAAACAACAGAGTTTAATTTCTTCATAATTAAGCATTCTTCTAATGTCAAAAGAGATACATTTTTAGAAAACGTATAATATAATTGAACTTAGCAGAATTCGAACTCTCACCTCCTATAAACGTCCAAGAAATAATCCTAAAAAATTCCAAATTCCGGATTAAATTGTTTAAAAAATATTTGTTTCCACTTGTACTTACTTAACACTTAAATACTGGGCTCAGTTCTAAGTGGGTAAGATATTGAGACTAATACGTGTGATCCTCAATCTCCAACACGCCCAGAACAATTAGCGGCATTATCAATGGTTTCACATGTTGCTTTTTTTTTACTTTTTAAAAAAAAATATGGGTATTTTGTTTTTAAATTTTTGCAATATTTTTTATGATACCTATTTATCAGTAATGTACAATTTAAGTGATTTATTTATACATATATAAAAGGTCGTAGAAATATTTCAATTAATAAAAAAGATATTATTTTATGTACTTTTTGTTATTGTTTACGATTCATATGAAAAGATATTAAAATTAATCACTATAACATGTGAATTCGAATTACAGTTGAGGTAATAAAGTATTTAATATTTTTATTCCCTTGCTCTGATAACGAAGCAAAGTGCAGAGTTAAATTCCGTTTGGTGGCAAGTGGGGAAAGGAAATGTCTTAATGGGAACAGAGTATCTTAACACTGAGTTCTTAGGTTCCATCTGCCTACCCTGCTATTTGCAGGATGAAGCGTGAAGCCGAAAAAAAAGAAACGTAGTGTTAACATTCTCCGTCCTCACTTTTATGTTCTATTTTCGAGACATTTTACTTAAAGCGGCGTCAATACAGCGCTTTTGTCCACCAGAGCGAGGAAGTGAACATAATTTACTTAAATATAATAATTCCCGAAATTGGGGATCGAACCCACAACCCCGCTTACAGTCAACTCTTATCCAACTACGTCATAGCTTCCATCATATTCATATTTTTGCAAATTATTCTATAGGACATTTAACTTTATCAATAGTAGGTAAGGTAAAAAGCAAAGTATGGTAAACTAATACCTAAACTTTATTAGTTCCCAAGCAATGAGCTCTTCAAATTTAGCTCACGCTATCATCTGATATCTCATCGACCACTTGACACCATTCGTTTCTCATTGCGGTGTATGCTAAATTTTGCTCATACATTTTTATAAGGGTATTTTTTTTATATGAATTCGAGTCTAGAACCTTATGTTTTATTAGTTTGATTCGGTTTGTCATGTTGTCATAGAGATAAGTAGTGAAAACTGCCGAAGAGAGATTTGCCACTACATTATATTGGTCTATTTGTTAGATACATTTCTTTTCTTTAACTTCATCCTGTATCTCGCACATAGAATAGGGAAGGCTGCACATAGAAGCAAGTTCTCATTGCGACACTTCGTTGCGGTACTCAACGCCGCGCTTTATCTCGTTACCAGAGCAAGAAAAATGAAAAAAAAACATTTCTTGTCTGGGAATAGAACCCACAACAGTTGTGATTACAGCAGCGCGCTTGTGCTTTTTTTAATAGAGATTACTTCGTTTTTTTAACATACTTTAATAGAGTTGTTCTTTTTGTTAACATACATAAAAGAAATCAATGGGTTAACCAATTTTGCTTATACTTTATTTAATTACATTATATAATTGATATAGGAGTATTACCTAGATAGAATTATCCTGTGAAATATAATAGTACGTTAACAAATGTACAAATAGATGATACTATTAATTTCTATATCTTCAAAAAAACGTGATAAAATAAATTTGTTTTTAGTACGTAGTCAATATTTGAACCCGCTATCACTTGCTATATCCGTACCACCTGATGCAATCTACATCTTATTAGCACTTCTAAACCGAACAGAGCACCCATTGTCGAAATTTCAAGGTAGTTTTAAAATTATTTTTTTCTAAATAGCGGAATGGAGAGGCAAAAATAGAAAAGATTATAAGCTCGCATTTTTAGATAAAATCTTTGTTATAATATCTATAGGTGTGCAGAACAATATAATATACAAAAATGAATTCTTTAAAAATTCATTAAATAAGTAGGTATGGATATAGTAAATACGGCTGTAGAATGAACTTCCACAAGGATTTTACTCATTACATTATATATAAATATACTTAGATAGATGGATTTTGGACACACCAATATAGTTATATTATTATAGTTTTTGCTCTGGTAGTCTGAGCAAGGCGTTGAGTTCTGCCACTCACCACTCAAAATCGGGCGGAAAGTATGGAGTGTCTTAAGTCTTAACACAAGGTTCATAGCAGTATGTAGGAAACCCAATCTTTTGGAAATAAGCATGAAACTGAATATTAATGATCAATATTTTTATTCCTCACACTGTACCCCGAACATGGCCGGATAGGCAGAGGGAACCTGGGAACCTAGAACCTACTAGGAACCACTTTCCACCGAGGCATTGGGTATTGAGTCACGCCACGTATTGAGTCACTCAACGCCACGCTTCGCCTCTTTACCAAAATGAGAAAATGAAAATATTAAATATTTCATGTCCTCAAGTGAACCTGATAAACCTATAACAGTCGTAAGTACGTAAGTCGTAAGTGCCACAACTGGCTTGAATATAATTTATAAATTTTAAATATATTAAAACGTATAAAAATATTTCTACAATAAATATATAAACTCTACTTTACCATCAAAACGACTGTTGCAAGTGCATTTAGTATTCTTAAGGCCAGGGTCATGCCCATAACAAGCCAAGGGACGACCAGCACGAGGCTGTCATTAATTCAAAGTTGGTGCTATGTGAATAAATTATGAATGTAACTGATATACGAGACGGTTGCGTAGTAGGTTTTTTTTTTAATTTTTGTGTATTGTTTTTTTTCTTATTATTAAAATTGTTTGTTTGAACGTGTGTATAGCTTAAGTTAGGGACGTTTGTATGGTTTGCAAGAGGTGCGAGTTCTTGCTATGTTAATATTTTTATTTAATGTTTCTTTTTTTAATATTTTTTCTTTCCTAAGTGTGGAATAATATTTTTAAATTTATATATATTCTAAATATTCCTTATTCTATAGACTATTTAAGCACTTTTGAATCGTCGATGGAACATATAGTTATGGGTTCGTTCCCACGCAAAATATTACGGTTAAATTAGATACAATTCCCTAGTTTATTTAGAGAAAGTATGATATTGATACACCAGTACGTATTCCATGTCCTTTTATGAAAGCTTCCTTTATACATGATGCTACTAATATTATAATATAACAAGATTATTTTATATATTATCTTCAATTGATACCACCGGAGATATAAACGATGTCATCCTGTATGTGGGCTTTGTGCCCTATCTAGACCGATGACCAATTAAGTAAGGGAAGTTACATATCCTAGAATAGTTTGTTCTATTCTGGCTGTTGCTATTTTTGTCTGGTTATTTGTTTGTTATTTTATTTTTTTTGTTAAGACACACCGTTTCCCACTTTTCGTCCAGTTTTCAATTGATTTCCCCGAATGGAAATCGAACCCACAACTGTTAACCTGTACCGCTGGGCCACGACGGCCTCAATAACTTTATCTTAGTATATATTGATTTTACTTTCCATTTATTAAAAATTCTTTGAAACGATGGATAGATGCAGTGTTATAAATTACCGTCAATTAGTTACAACATAGTATAGTAAAGAGTTCTATTTCTCTCCGTCCAAGTATTTGAATTTTTCTATTTAGAGAATATAAAATGTTTAACATAGCCAGATTTGAATCTGCGCCTCTTCGACACCGTCCAAATTTAATATTTTCATTTCCCCGCTCTGGTAACTGCACGCACTGCACACCCAATGTTGTAATGGTAACTTAACTAGGTTCCTAGGTTCCCTCAGCCTACTGCCATATGCGCATATAGAGTAAAACAAAATAAGGTTGCATAATTAAAGCTATCTAAAACTATTATCATCTTCGGACAGTATCACTTTTCGGTTTCGTAATTCGAAACACAAATGCATTCTCGAAAGCCTCTCTATCGGAATCGATTAAATCCAACTAGGTACAAATGGACCACCCACTGGTTATCAATCTATATGTTGATTGTTGATGTCTCGATTATCGGTGATGGTTGATGGTCAACAAATCGAATGGATCATGGTCAAATTGTAGTTGTGTAATGGTCATAGAAATTGTATTGCTAACAAGATAAACTAGGGATTATGGGCTGTGGTCGGCAGTTTAAGTAGAGATGTGAAATTGTTGACCGAATTGAGATTTAAGTATTTAATTATTGATTGGTTTTTTTTGATAGTGATGGAAAAATAAAGATTTTTTTTAGTTTTTTTGATATCAATAAGTCATTTCACAAAAAAAATGTATAAATGTGTCTTTCTAAACAGTTTATTAATCTTTTTTTTGCTAATTTTATTAACTGAAACGTTTATTTCTTATCTTTTTCTCTATTGTTTTCCCTTACAAAAAAACAGCATATTTCACAAGAAAAATGAAATATTCTAACAACATTAGACCCTATGATAATTTCCATAACAATCTCCACTTAAGCTCCTAATAATAGAAGCCAGGGTAATCTCGAGGCATACCAAACTACTGGTTGCTATCAAACAAGCTTTACGCCACATTACCTTAACTATACTTACTCGCGTTAACTATAGACGGTAACGTAACGAGCATTGTTACTATACCTTGTACAGTATTTCTCACTGCAGTGACTGTACTGCACTGAACTGCACTGCAATTCAGTGATTGGCCCTAATAATGGCAGACTGTAGAGGAAGCGTCGAAATTATAACGTCCGCTATGCTATAATTGTGTAACTACTTGAAAATTGATCCGAACACTCGGTTATTGTTTTGTGTGAAGGAGGTATAATTTAACGGTTTTTTCTTAATGGGTGTGGAATGTCTTGACACTAGGTTCCCAGGTTCCCTCTGTGTGCCCTGCTATGTGCCTGTTAAAGCGAGAAGCTAAGAGAGAGCTCAAATTTTGAATTTAATGTCTTATTCTAGGTTTATTTGCTGTTTTATTTTGTAATAGAAATTAATACTTTTAACAGAAATAAGCAAGTAAGTAATAAAGTTCGGTCGTAGAAAGTGCCTTATAAATTAAATATTATATAGGTACTCATAATATTTGAAGGTGATTTTAAAAGTTTTCAGTCTTAATCAGCAAATTTGCAACATTTTTAAATAGCATTTTTTTAAATAGTAGGTTCATTTCTCTATAATATTAAAAAAAAATATGACATAAAATTATATACTAATTATAAAAAATTGATACAAGCAAAGCCGCCGCAAGCCAATAGTTAAGAAATAAAACCTATCACACTCTCGTATTTACAATCTACAAACAAAATTGACACGATAAAATGATTGAACATTCCCTTCACTAATTACTCAGCTGTAATCACGAATAATAAATCAACTTCAATATTTTATCTCCAGCTAATTAAATAAAAACAAGCACGAGTCGGGCTCGCTCACCGAGGGTTCCGTACAGAAATTAGAGTCTCGAGCTTTTTCTGAAATTCAAGCTTAGCTTAATAATTTTCAGATTGATTCCTGTGAATCTTGATTCCTTTAATAGTGTCGAAATACTCGTTACTTGAGATGTAAACGACCATATTTCTTTTTTTAACTTATTGTAGAAATATTATTTTCTCGGGAAATCAAGGGATAGATCATAGATCTGAGCATATGGGTTGAATTTCAATTCGATATCTCCAAGCGTTCCTGAGAAAAATGCTCTTGACAGACAAACAAAGTGATCTTATAAGGGTTCCTTTTTTTCCTTAAAAGGTACGGAACCCTAAAAACAAACTGCCATGTTCCATTCTAAGATGAAAATGATGGCTACAATAGATTTATTATTTCTTAATATCCCACGCCTACGTTTTGAATTTATCTTAGGTTTATCTTTTAATGATTTTAAGCCTTAAGACAATGATATAGGGATGCGCCGTAATTATAGTATCGCTGATAGTGAAGTAATTGCTGTAATTGCAAATAGTTCGGACATAAATATTATTGGCAGACTATAAAACTTCAATGCTAACACTTATATAGGGATTTATTATTGATGTTGTTTATGATCTTTAATATTATTTTTTTAGCTTCGCCCTGTTATTCTGTAATAGCAGGAAAATATATCCCCGAGAGGGAATCGAACCTACAACCGTCGTATTTACCTCAAAGGCCTCAAATGACGGAAATTGGAGACTGGAGAGTCTTCCCTCTACCTACCTATTTTATACTATTACCTATTTTAAAATCAAACTGTTTTACCAATATTAAATTAAAGAAAATAAATACATTTTATAAAATATAACAACAAAGATGCATTGAAGAAGAGAAATCAATTTATTTTATTGTTTTCAAATGTCTGCAGACAATTGTATCAAAATCCCATAAATCTCTCTATCATATAAGCCCATTGTTATAATAAGGACTAAGAACAATGCCATATATACCCTATATATCATAATGGTGGTTGTGAACCTCAGTAATTAATTACGAGCGATGCTATATAGACGTGTAGAGACGCCTCTGCTGATGTGGGGTTAAGTTACGTACACACTGATAAATAGTAATTGATAGTTGTATTTTATTTTATAGAAGCTTTTAATTGTAGAGGCTAGTCGTGGCCCAGGGCCACAAGCGTGCGACTGTAAAGTAGGGAATGGATGTATCTTAATACGAGGTCTCCAGATTTCTTCTGCCTTCTCTGCTATGTTTATGGTAATTTCTGTAAATAAAGCAGTAAAATTTCAAGCTTTTTAGCTTGACATTTTTCTGGCTCACACATTTCAGACATTAGTATATTAAAAATTATAAAGATTTGTTTTTGGGATCCATATAATTTAAACTTCCTTAGTATTATTTCACACTTGTATAATTTTTTTTTATTTACCATCTTATTATGCCTTATTATTTTATAGTAGTACCTACTAATTGGATAATACACTGTTAACCAGTGACTCCATGTTATATAATCGTTTTAATGTAGATTACCATAACTGCCTCGTGAGTCATATTCGTGACTTACTTTGTATGGAACATGTCGACAATTATTTAATTTGTAATTTCTATGCCTCCTAGACTTGGTTACAAATTCAACTTGGTTACGATTGTTGGTTTGTATTTTTCTTATAAGTAACTTTACACTGTTTCCCGCACATTGCAGTTTAGGCAGAGGAAAATCTGGGTGCCTAGTATTAAGGAACTCCGTTCGTCGTTGAGACCCTTCGGTTTCCCACTTTTTCATTACGTTTGTATTATCAATTACCATGAAGTTAAACATAACAAATCTTAAATACAAAAATGCAACTTTGAATTTTATTAGAACATACAAATTGACCACATAGGGTTTCCTTTCTAACCTCAAAACGTAAATTCTACCATATTCCTCTATATTTTTGTATTTTCCTTCTAAATGCTAGTACCATAGCCAGTTGGCAGTGTGAATGCCCTAGTAACACTCTAGTTTTAATGATCCTTTCTAACAACCACTACAGCCAAGTTGGATGATTTACGACGCTTTTACAGTCGCGTGAATGGAAATGTTGAATTAGACAGATATTCTTTTGTATGGAAAGACATAAAAAAGACAGAAAGGAAGCTGCTTTTTAAAATTTGTATTGTACTGTACGTATGAGGAAGTAATTATTAACTTTGTTTTGTACACTAAATTAATCGTAAAATAAGATAATACTATTCGCCACATTTTTTTATTGTATTAATACTACACACGAGCTTCCTTCCGATACGGCCATCGCCTACAAGCAACTGTTGACACAATTTCACTGCTTTTATAGTCTTTTTCACCTAAATTAACCCTCTTTTACACGAGTACGCTAAAAATATATATAAGCCATTTTGTTTGAAATTGTGGATAAAGACTACAGTTGTGATGACAATTAAATTATATATAAGCAATATTGTTGTTAACACAAAATGGCCGCCGCAACAAAATGGCGGATTACATTTTGTTGCACACGCCGCTTAATATGTCTATAAATGAATTTACTTGATTAATAAAATGAATAAAAACTCATTTTTAATATATCATCGCGCTAGGTTCCCTCTGTGTACCCCACTATAACGGGAAAAAGTTTCAAGCGGAATATCCCAATGATGGTGCTATACTTATGGGAGCTCGTAAGTCGGCGGGTTCAAAAGTTTGATTAATTGACTTTTTTAATAGAGTGATTACATTCTGTTACATCCCTCTTTTTATAAAGGCGCCAGTGTAATTAATAAGTCTGCGATGGCTTCGAACTTATCGACCTCGTTTTTTGTCCTATATTATATTAAAGAAATGTTTAGATGTTTAAAACTTTGACTTATTATATTTAAATATATTTTTAGAAAACTTCTATGCCACAAAAATATTAATCAATATTTCTATGCGAGAAGCTATCGAGGCGAAGCGGCACGTCCGTAAAAAACGATTTTAAGTTCTATTATCACTCAAAGCAATGATTTATTTTTATTTCGTTGCTTAGTTTCAAAAACTTGAAAAGGGAAACTGTGTTTGAGTGTTATAACTCCAGGTTCCCTCTACTACTAGCAGAGTTTGCTGTATGCGGGGTACAGCGTGAAGGATTTGAACTCTCAACTATCGTATCAACTTAACCACGCGGCCACAAGGCTATATTTATAAGTAATGCACTTACGCGTGCAGCGGTCTACTTTCGGAACAACATAAATCATGAGTTTCGGAACCACTTTTTTACAACCGAAGATAAGTCATTTTTGTAAATATCGTCCATCATGCTCTTCACCTCGAATGTAGGTAACCCCTGTTTGGATAACCACGATTTTTAACTTTCATATTAGGTATAGCTAGATAGGTAGGTATATGATTATTGCGTTTGTTAAATATGATTTTTGATTCTGTAGAAAGTTTCACGCTGCAGAGTAGGCTGAGGGAACCTAACGTTAAGACATTCCGTTCCCCAATTCAATAAGGTATATCCCACACAATAGGTAGAAGTAAGTAGACAGGGAAAACCTTTAGGATACTTGAGTTCCCCACTTGCCGTCGAAATCTGGAGCCATTGCTTGTTGAGTGGCGGAGTTTAACGCCACGCTTTGCTTTGTTTCAGTATTTGATTTCCTCGAGAGCGAATCCAACTCACATTTTCACTCAAAAATTTATCCTTATCTTGAAAATTTAGTAACCTTTAAAAATACTTTAATGATATTTTTAGGCACAATCATAACAAAAAAAAGCAAAAGTCAGCATAAACCCTTAGTTACTATACTTTTCCTTCTCAAATTCACATTTGAGGGAGGGTCATTATAGAAACAAAATGCCAAATGTTCATTTTAAAGAGATTCCAAAACAAGCCTGGACTTGCATTCAACAATAATGGTAGTTCGTGTATACTCGTACTGTATAGAGTGTGTTCAAATAAAAACATTACCGCATGAATGGGCCGCTGTTGCCGTCTGAAAGTGACCTATTACGGATTACGGAAGGCAATAATATGCTGTAAAACGTCATACTAAAGTTAGAAACGGGAAAATTTATTGTATGTAGTCGTACGTGCTGTTTATGATAATAATAATGATATGCAATGGTGGTAGCGAGTTCGATTCCGAAAGTACTATTATCGGGTACGTGTGGAAGCAGAGTTGAAATATATAGTTCTTTTTAGGTTATGTACAGACTTTTGATTTAAAAGCACATGGATAATTATGCCTACTTTAGTATCACAACCGCATTAAATCGGCCAAGCGCGAGTTGGGATATGAAGCCACTTACGATCGGTTTTCGCCTTTTCGTAAAAAATATTACTAGGTACCAACATAGAGATATTTTGGTATGTTGCAATATCTCGACAGCAGCCTGTTAACCTAATAAGCTGTGAAACTAAATGAAGAGTAAAAACTGCGATATCTAAATTGAAACCGTTGCTATAGTTACGGGGAAAATTCATAAAATAGTACAGCATAAAAAAACTATTATTTTTATTATTTTTTTTTCTATAAATAATTCAAGAAAGATTTCTGTATCCTATTCAAAATTAAAAAAAATAAATCAAATATAACCTAATTGCTATGAAACGTAATAAGGATGGTCACTTAATGGAGTCGATCGCGCAATGACCCCGCTGCAGGATGGAAGTTGTTGATACATTTCTTTTGGGATATAATCCCATAGAATATCCTTGTTATAATATGTAAGGTTAAATATAGTTAGAAATTTTGTTTTGATTATTTTTTTAGGGCATCAGATGTAGCGGAATAGCATTAACTGTTAATGCGATGGTTGTAGGTTCGATTTTCAATCGATGCAATGACTCGAATTTTAGCAGAATGCGGAGAAAGGAATGTTCTTTTAATATTTTACGTTAGGCTCTCTCTACCCACCTTGCTATGCGAGAAAAAAATGTAATATCAAAAATCAGCAAATTATCAAAAAGTGTATTTAAAAAAATATGAGTATATAATTTATATACGATATAATTTATATATCAGAAAATTTTTACAGTTTACACTGTAAGCCGACGATATGTTCGCTATATTACTCCTCTTTAAATTAACCAGCCGGAATTACATGTGAGGCCGTAGTGGCGCAATGAAACAGTGTCTGACTCTAAACACGGTAGTTGTGGCTTCGATAGAAATTGAGATACGGGCCGTTTTAACTCTAGGTCTCTTATGCCTACCCTGCTTTATTAAAAAGATCGTAATTTTGATGTTTTTCTATTGAATCCTAAATAAATTATTTTTTAGG
The DNA here is from genome assembly GCA_000313835.2 of Heliconius melpomene melpomene. Lineage (NCBI taxonomy): Eukaryota > Metazoa > Arthropoda > Insecta > Lepidoptera > Nymphalidae > Heliconius > Heliconius melpomene. Next base: position 16,257 of record HE670435.1, on the reverse strand, counting down.
TTATCCTAAATATATTTCATTCAATTGCATACAAAGGTTTATCGGCATCCATTACAAGATTCAACAATTCTATTCCAAAGTTTCTAGTTGAAAATTTCTACTACAACAATAAACAAATACAAATATAACGGTGTCCGTCAAAATGTAAACAATATAACAATATGTCGGCCATGTAACATGTAACATGTAAATGTACCAAAACATGCACCGCCATATTTATCATAAATTATAATACGAATGAGTCTGAGACAATGGCTTGAATGTAGATACAGTGAAAAAATGACTGCTCACGAGTCGTTGTGGAATTCGGAATGTGCTTAACTATCGTACTTTTGTAAACAGTACCTATTTATTTGATGTAGGTGAAGTATATTTTTAGGGTTCCGTGCTCAAAGAGTAAAACGGGACCCTATGGCCAAGACTCCGCAGTCTGTTTGTAAGTCTGTCACCAAGGTGTACTTCATGAATCTGTTAGACAGTTGAAATTTTTACACTAGCATATCTACTCTATCTCTTCTATCTTCTATATATATAAAATCGAAAGGTCACTCATTCATCGAGAAATCTCAGAAACTACAAGTGCTAGGAATCTGAAATTTTGCATAGGAGTTATTTATAGGACGTAGGTGCTCACTAAGACGGGAATTTGCAATATTCGACTCCTAAGGAGTTGTTTTTGGGGTTGAGAGTTTATATGAAACTTTGTTACTACAAGTGCTAGGAGTATAAAATTTTTCATGGTCGTCAAATTAATAGTAACGTTCACGCAGGCGAAGCCGCGGGCGGGCCGCTAGTATATATATATATATATCTTCTGCCACTATAACAACTTAAACACAGAATAAAGCAAATATTTACGGGGTTATACGACAAATGTGGTGTTTCAGGATTGATTTACCGCCAGAAACTTGATATTTCTCCAGGTTGTCTCTGTCTACTTGAGGATATAAATGGTTATATAAGTAAGACAAAATAAAAACCTCATGAATGGTCTTTGGAATTACCAGTAACCTTCAAATGAGAAGTTCAGATGTTCTCATACAAAAATGTTAAAAAAAATATTCTCAGAACAAGATAGATAATTATTTAATAATTCAAATTTCAATTCGGCTTAGCAACAATATCAGAATTTAAAAAGCTAATTTTATAATTAATTTCATAAAAAAATCACATCTACCTACCTACAATAATTAAAAGTTTCTTTGAAATGTGAAGGTATATACGAATTGATTGGCACAATGTTTGTGTCTGTCGTTTAATGTCATGGTTTTCTTAGTAATGCATAGAAATAACAAACAAATGTTTTTTTTAATAGTTTAGACTTTTAATATGTTTCTAAATTTTATAACTAAAATTGTATTTTTCATTTCAATTTTTAAATTGTCTCTTTTCTTAAATACTTACGGAATGTATCCCGATTTCGGTGGAAAGTGGGGAATGTGTCTTAATTGGAACGGAGTGTTTTAACACTAGGTTCCCAGGTTCTTTATGTCTACCGTGCTATGTGCGGGTCACAGCGTGAAGCTAATTTATAAATTGCTTCATTAAACTTAAATTAAAAGTTTCTAAAACCCATTTTTTATAAAAAAAATATGATTAAGCACTTCTATTTATCAAGTTTTTATATTGAATGTATGAAATAAAAAAATAAAACCAGTTTTATTGTTCAAAGCATATATGTGGGCGAAGATTGTATCACGCTGATTACAATCGCAAACAATAACCGTGTTTTTTGCAATATGACGTGGGCTTCGGTATAATTTTTGTTTGGTTAAGAGGTAGATTTTATATGTGTTTTTTTATTTATTTCATATCACGAAGAGCATTAAATCATTTGTGATAATTTTTAAATGGGAGTCGTCCAAAGTCTCAAAATATTTTTTTAATATATTTTAAACAATATTTCTGAGAAAATATTTAGATAGAAGATTATTAAAGGGTCTGATGTTTCTGGTCTTTCTGTCTAAATTACATTAATTATATCGGCATTACTTCATGAGTAGTGGAATCCAACCCCATAATGGTTAGAACCATAGGTGCATCTAGAGATATTTTCCATGATCTTTTGATCTGTTCTTTTTGTGTTAAGGCCATTATTTTTTTTTAACTCCACACTGTATTCCGCATGTAGCAGGATAGATTGAAGAAACTTGGGGACATAGTGTCCAGACACTCCATTCCCCATTCAGTCACTTCTGTTCCTCGCTTTTCGCTTTTCGCCGAATTCTTGAAGTATTATGTGTTGAGTGGCGGAACTGAATGCCGCGTTCTGCCTCTTCACCAGAGCGAGGAAATGTAAATATTAAATATTTCATTCCCGCGAGTGGGAATCGAACCCACAACCATCGCGTTTGTGCCTCTATATCACGATAGCTTCTTATTTATTTTTCAAGGTTAATCTTTTATTAGTATATTCTCGGTGGTTGCTTTTAAATACATTACGGGAGTCAATTTTAGAAGATAAGTGAGAAAATATATTCTAGTTAAATATTGTCTCATGCTTAACTATATTAAACAAACATGTACTAACACATTAATGATGGGACTGTAGAGATCCACCGCGCTGCCAAACCGGCTTTGAATAGCGTATAGTATTTTCAAACCAAATTATCTCTGGAGTCGTCGACCGCAGTTTGGCAACTACTGAAATTGAATTTTCATCTACTGCTCTTTAACTTTGAGCTCTATCCTTGGTACTTAAGACGCATACCTCTAAATATACAGTGCGGCGTTAAGTTCCGCCACTCAACACCCAATGGTTCGAAAAATTCATCGAAACGTGGAGAACGGAGTGTCTTAGTATTAGTTGGCCTCTGCCTGCCCTACTAATTGCGATTCTTCATGGATCTCTCAAATATTCTCTTACCTTTACCATACCATTATCTACTTTTTGAAATATGCGAGAATCGAACCCATAACCATTTATAACGTCAGTCTTCTCAAAGGCGCCACTATGGCGTAATATTTATATAACTCACTAAGGAGTTAAAGGTTAATGTCATTTGACTAACATACATTTTGTTTGTTGTGGTCTTAAATCAACGGCTATCAGCACTTTTATCAGCTTTTACACCTTTAGTTATAAATTCCTTTTTCATGTTAACATTATGATAAGTGAAGCTCGAATAACGATTTGTTATCGATTATTTTTTACATTTTTTTTAATATGGTTTTGAGTTTTTGATTTTTTGGTAATGTTTTAAAGTTGGCACTCAATAGTTTGAATATAGCCTTAGGTGTACTTTTTTATATATTTTTATTCATAAAAGGTAGAATGAAGCGGAGAAATAACGGAAAAAGGGAAATTCAATTTAGATGTGGTTTAGATGTTTATTTATTATGTCCTTACATGCATAAGAAAAATATCGAAACAAAATGGAATATCCAAATCGTATTAAATAATTATTTCGCCTTTGAAATTAAAAAAAAACTATTTCTTTTTTTCTACAGCTAATATCGTAAGCAATTTTTTTAAATTTATAATGTTCAATGATCGAGACCTTGACACTGACTGCCATTGATGCGTAACTAACACGTGTCTATGAGTTTATAGCGTGCGATGTAATTTATTCATGTACATTTATCCTACATACATACACGAGCCTAATTAAATTTAATGTCATTATTCTCCTCATAATTATCATTGTTGCCAACGTGCTCGACTGAATTCGGTGGTAGTGGGTTCATTCTATTTATATGCATAAACTAAGCGCCTTAACGTGGACTTTAAATGCTAAAGTGGAGAACAGAAATTTCTTAATGGGAACGGAGTGCCTGAACACTAGGTTCCTGTTATGTGCGGGATACAGCGTGAAGCTAAAAATATTAATATATTGTCAATTAAAACTTAAATATCATTTAACCGCGAATGCTTGCGGTTTCAAATTGCAAGAGATACTTTTACTATTTCCTGTTTATCGGTTCCCTTTAACGAGATCAAAGCTCTATTACTGTATTACTACATAAAAGTGCTATAAATAATTATGTTACATTATTAGAACTAATTATAATATAAAGTAAAGAACATTTTGATGTTATATAGATTATGTTATAATTATATAGGCAATGATTACAATTATTTTACAAATAAATGTTGAGGAATATATTTTTCTTATTTTTATAATATCCGGATAACTGATATTTTATTTTTTTAAAGGACAATTGTGTTATTTTTACTTATTTTTTTTTTTTTCATCTTTATACTGTACCCAGTATGGAGCAGGATAGGCAGGTTCAGTTCTCCTTAAATTATCTAATAATAAACATAATAACGTTGTAGATTTCAACAAATTCAAAGCTAATTTGAATGTTTTCTCAGTTAAGGTTATCGTAAAACACAAATATTTTCATACCGACATGTCAAATTCAAGGAAATTACACTGGCGGGTGGCTGTAAACGTAATCTAACACTCTTATGTAAGAGGTCGTCGCCCCATTTCGTAGTGTTGCTATAGTGAATCATAGTTTTGTGTTTAATGGACTAGTGTTGTTCGGTTTGCATATGAATTTGATGTTGTTATTAGTTGAATGCTAGTGTTTTATTTTTTTTATAATTATGGTAATGTGGGGATGAATTTTTGGGGTGGGGTTAATAATTTATGTTTTGATTGTTTCTTTAGTTGAAACTTGAGATGACGCTATTCTGTTATTATTAGTTAAACACTCCATTCTTCACTTTCCGCCTAATTTCCGACGGAACTTAACGCCGCGCTTTGCCTTTACCGGAGCGGGGAAAATTAAAATAATTAAATAATTATGTCATTTGTCCCGAGTAATGAGGTGAAAAGGAAAATCAAAGTAAATTTTACAATTGTAATGCAAAACAAAGGGTTTGTTCCCATCACGTAATAAATTATTTCTTTATAATGGGTATAAAGTAGAAAAGAGAGTCTTTCAACACTACATTCCCCTAAACCTATGTCAATTAGGAAATGTACTTAAATAAAAACAGTACCCCAAAAATAATTTATTAATATCGCAACATTTATTACGTTCGCTTTAAATAAATATAATATAAGGATTTATAGGAGAAAAAGATAAAAATATCAATTATTTCGGTAAATAACATGGAAATTCAATAACTATTAGAGCGCCAGCCACTCTCCACTCAACATGCCATACAAACGATAATGGGGGTGTTTGTTATTTTTAACCGAGATCAATAACAAAGGGTATTTGGCTTAAGGATTTTTGGATGTGTGTTTGTTTATCTGGAAGCGACGGTTGTTTTAATTTTGTGGGATTTTAATTGAGATTATTTTTTTATTAATAAATTATAAAGTATAACAAAAATATAAGTACTATATGAAAAGTGTTTTTGCGTTAATGGTAATATTTATACGAATGTATAATATTTCATCATGTAAGAAAAGAAACTTGTAACGCACGTGCACCAGCTTGTGACTGTAGGCTCACTCAGAATGAATTGTTTAATATTATCGTTTTCCCGTTCTAGTAACAAAACAAAGGGCGGCGCTTAACTCCGCCACTCACACACCACACGAAATGCCTCAAGAGTCCGCCGGAAAGTTGTAATACTAGGTTTCTCTTAAGTATTTTTTTAAGTAAAAACTTTTTGCATTTAATCAAGTTAATGGTTTAGTTGTACGTTCGGATCCTACTCAGGGGATTTCATTATTTCCATTTCCTCGCCGTCTCACCATCAACATGCAATGTCTTAAAAATTGGTGGAATTGGTGGAAGGTAGAGAACTGAGTGTTTTAACACTTCCAATAGAAATAATAATATTATATTATCAGCTTTGTTACATATTTTTTTACAAATATCAATCTGTTAAATCTTTTTTTTTAATAACACATTTAATTATCACTCATCGTGTAAATCCCTACCCCAAAAAAAATGGTAACATTTCTATACAATCTATTTCGTTGGCAAGGCGTCCCCTACCTGATGTTTTTTGTCCGTCCGTCTGTTTGTAGAAGAAACAATCGTAACAATGGAACTAATGCGAGAATGGGATCACTCTACACCAATTTAAATTCCCCCTTTATGTCTCCCAGTTGATTTTAATGACTACCAACTTTGATTGTCGTAGTGATTTATTATGTTCTATATTATTACTATTATTTATAGTATTTTCATAGAAGAATTACTTGCCTTAAAATAATATATGAGCATTATTTTTGAACGAATTTCGACTTTATTTATTACTAGCTCAGTCAGTAACCGCGATAGGTTATTGGTTCGATTACCACTCGAGTCAATTAAATATTTCAGATTTCTATTTCCTCGCTCTGGTAACCAAGTAAAAGCGCGGCGGTGCAGCGAGTGTCTAAATGGGAACGTACTGTCTTAACATTACGTTCTTAGGTTTTCTCTCCTACCCTGATAGGTGCAGGATACAGAGTGGAGATAAAAAAATGAAAATTTATAGTGGACCAAATGAAAGCGACGTTCAGTTATTTTACAATCATAATAAATGCGTGCAATGACGGTAGTTATTTAACGACCTTTAGTTATAAACAGCAGTTACTTTATATTGCGCTGTCATCTTGAGATAGTAAATTTTAAATTTCATTTCCTTGTACGTACATTTTATAGTAATAATTTGAAACTTGAGATCAAAGATTTCATTCGTTGCCATTTTTGGTACAAAACGGGATTCAGGAATGCCCTGAGTGGGAATCGAATCCACAACCCCCACACTTGGTAACGTGAAAAGTTGACCATATTATTTTCCCCTTTTAGTAAGTTACAGCGCGAGGCATAGCCTTGATAGTCAACTCAACATACTCAAGAACAAAGTGTTTTGTCACTAAATTCTATCTTGCTACCCTTCTGTAGGTATGGTAGAGCAAAGCAAAATATTACTTACATATATATTTTTTCATTTGTTACAGTCGGATTTCTAATCTTGGTGTTCTATCTATGGGGTACGCCATACGAGCGGGGGTTCTTCTGTGATGATGAATCTCTGAAGCATCCCTACAAAGACTCCACTGTCACCAATGTGATGCTGTACATTGTTGGCATTGGCCTTCCTGTGCTTACGGTGAGTGTTGAAAGATACTATGGAAATTAAAACTTTTAACTTTTAAGTTATGCATATATTGCTTGATGATAAAATTTAAAATTATTGGGGAATTTGAATTTTGTATATTGTATTTGTAAATGCAGTAGTTGTCGGTTCGAATTCCACTCGGGGCAAATATTTTATTGAAATTAATTATCATTCCTTCGCGCTAGTACTTATATAAAATGCGGCGTTTAGATCTGTCATTCGACACACAAATGCTGTTCTGCTATGCTGAAAAATAGGAAAAATATTGATGTTATATTCCGACATTCTTCTTTTTCTCTTCTTTCTCGAGTCTCCTAATAATTCTATTTTATATATTTTTTGTAACTGATATTTTTTATAGTTATTTAAACATTAGTAATGTACCTACGTTAGATTTATAAAGTTATTTTAGTACAATTTTACAAATTGCGTGACTTTGGACAGCGAAGGTCGATCAAATTATATAGAGTCGTTCGTGTATCCCACGTTTATTATTGTGAACGAAACGAAATTACGCAAACTGTATTTATAAAAAAGTCACATTTTATGCTTTTTTTTTATTTTTGAGACTAAAGGTTCTTTAAAATGTAATGTATGTGGATTTAGGTATTTATAATCTGTTTTTATTTTTTTTGTTATAGATAACTGTTTCAAAAAGAAAGTTCATATTAAAAATCTTCTTAATAGAATATTTATGATATAGGTATAATAAATAGTGTTGATAGGATATTTATTAAGAGTTATCCTTCCTTCCTCCTGGCATTAATCCCGGCTATTGCCAGGGTCTGCCCTCCTACTCAACCTACTCCACTTTGCACGGTCTTTTGCGTCCTCGGTGGTTAGACCATTAGATTTGATAGAGATTACATTTATTAAGAGTTATCGTTTATTCTAATTCTTATAATTCCAAAAAAAATGTTAAAGATGAATGATATCTAATAAGTAAATAAAATAAAGAATATAAAATTTAAATAAGTATATAATATATTTTAAGCCACACATATTTTTACAAATTTTTATTTAACTTGATGTGTATGTATGTAAAATATTGCAAGCTCTACTTGACCTACTTCCCAATGTCCGATTCAGCTGAAATTTGGATCACGACTTCAATTTTGATGACAATGAAATTACATAAAATAAATATTGTTTTAATACAAAATGGCTGCCGCACCTTTTTTAATGGGTATCCATTGAAAGGGCTTGATTTGTAAATAAAGTTTCTAGAAAGCTTAGTTTAAAGATATTTTTTAATTACTATTTTAATTCACACATTAGTAGTTTAATAAGAATTTCTAACGTCCACAATATAATTTTCCAAGGTGTGAATTAACCAAGTTCCAAGACCCCATAGTTGAACACTCAATAGTCGATAGCTTGTAAATATTTACCATTGATATTTGGTCGACCATTACATATTGTCACCTTTCGCTTATCTCCTATAACTATTAAACACGTATTGGTTACATGTAACTGTATACATATGGAAATTCGTATAAAAGGTTTAATATTTTTTACAGCGATAAGAGGCTGTCGTGGCTGAGTTGCGGGTTCAATCCCACTCGGGGTAATTAAATGTTTAATATTTTCATTTCCTCGCTCGATTAGAATGTAGAAAGTGGGGAACAGGAGTGTCTTAATGGGAACGGAGTGTCTTAACACTAGGTTTACTAATTTCCCTCTATCTACAATGCTATGTGCGGGATACAGGATGAAACTAAAAGATATTCTAAAGATCCTTTAGTATCTCACCAGAAATTGGAATTAAGTAATGCGATTATTAGCAGTTTGTAGTTTAATTAATTTTATTGTTAAATTAATAGTCACGTTTTATCTTTTAATATAAAAACAAAATATTGTGCTGCATCCATTGTAGGTACCATTTAATAACAGAATCTCTCCTCAAAAAAAGAAAACAAACACCACTTTTTTATTTTTATCTGTGAAATTAAGAAAAAAATAAACAACACGGTAGTTCCCCTTATAAAATAGATTTGTTTCTGATAGGCCTTGATTTGTTTTATCTGTATCACGATCGATGCGGTCAAATTTATTACCATTCAAACTACATATGTGTGGGATGCTGCGGCTAGCCATCTCGGCTGTAATTTAACGATTCTAATCTCGTGAAATTACTGTATTAATTGTTTTGGTATGTAAACTTGATATCTCATATTGTTATTTATATAGATTTACTACAAATATAGATAGATAGATAAAATTATGAACAAAATTGAAATAGGTGTACTTAGACAGTTAGATATTGCGTGAAACTAAAAAAAGTATTTGATACGTTTAAGGTTTTATTCAGTTAAAATTGCAATAGAGGTCTGTCGTGGCGTAGGAGCACAAGCGTGCAACTATAACTGCAACAAGACAGATTCTGGGTTCGATTCCCACTCAAGAAAAATATAATAAAAAATAAATAGGAAAATAATTAAATATGAATAAAAATGGAAGGAATTAAAGCGCGGCGTTAAGTTTTGCCACTCAAAATTTGGCTACTGTGTACGTGTTTGTAGATAGTGACTAAGTGACTATTCTTAAGGCAAAAACACCTATAATGTAAGGTTTTATTTACAAAATTTAAATAATAAAGTAATAATTCCCATCAAGCTTAACACTGAAATCAATATAACATATAAATCTATATAAATAATCTCATGCTATACTCTAAACATATGAATATTTCAATTTACCAAAGCGATAAACGTAAATCAATTTTGTTATGGTAATAGTGGAAGCTATTTTGGTATTAGGTATAATACTTCGCCAATGACTTGGCTCATATGATGTTGTCCAAGCTGTATTTACTAGGCCAGTATGAGGGTTTTGTGGGTTCGATTCCCACTCGCGAATGTGTAATATTTAATATTTTCATTCTTTCGATCTGGTGTCGAGGCAAAGCGTATTTTTAATTAAATCGTTATAAAATTTTAATTAATAATTTCTTAAAATCGTTTACAGCTATAGATATTGGAAGATCGTATATCTGATATCGATTTCTTGATGCCTCTCATTTTTCTGTTAACACTTGTCTGACATGTGGAAAATATCTTTTTAATTACGATATGAACTGAGGCTTGAATGCATATAAATAGTCCAAGTATTTTATTAAATGACTAGTGGACCCGGACGCGGCTACGCCTGCTTGAACTATAAGAATATTTATTAAATATTATATAATATATTTATTTTTATAAGGATGAATATCAAAATATAAGTTCATTTTGGGTGACGTTTTCTTAAAACAACAAAGAAACTTTGCAAACCGTTGCTTAGCAACGACGGTTGTTATTAACATGGCAGAATAAATTGCATGTCAAATTAGAAAGTATATTAATATATTAGTTTATATGTGTAATGTAATGTTATATAGCCTATAGCACTTCTGAAGAATGCAGCTTTCATACAAAACAAAAACATAGTAAATCGGACCAGTAGATCCAGAGATCTTAGCGTTCAAACAAACAAACAAACAAACAAACTCTTCCGCTTTATTATATTAGTATAGATAATGATATTTTATAGTTTACGATAGTCTTAACTGAAGAAATCCATTCAAAACAACATTTATATACTTATTAATTTAAATTAAATATTTTTTATTGATAATAATAAAACTTAATGTTTATGTTTATTCGACGATAAGTGGGGTAAGTTCGTCTTAATAGGAACGGCCTGTCGACACTAGGTTAGGTTCCCTCTGCCTACCCTATTATGTGCGGGATACAGCGTTAAGCAAGTTTTTTTAGTGAAAACAAACATTAAGGTTAACTCCTTTAACATTATCTTAATCGTACTACGAAAGTGTCAATTTCTATTATTTACTATACACTTCATAAAGAAATATAAGCTAACGTTAGTTGATCTTACCCCATAAGTATCCAATAGGTATCCAACAGGTATCCAATAGGTACCCAATAGGTATCCAATAGGTATCCAATAGGTATCCAACATGTATCCAATAGGTATCCAATTATTATCAATAAATTTGAACACTCATGGGTGGCATTATTGTTTAAATTAAAATGATGGTTGTTAAAGTTCAACTTTTAGAGCTTAAATTTCTAAGTTTGTAGGAAACGAGAAATTTATCTCCTTTTGAAAGATGATATGATGAATAAAATACTTTTACAATAGATGTAAAATTTCTAAATATTTATTTATGTGAAATTATATATTGTTTAGGTTAAATAACTATTTTTATATTGTCTGTATTCTATAGATTACAAGTTAATCAAAAGCACCTCCACCATAGAAATAAATATTTTTTATGTAAAAATTGTAATAAATTAGGAGGACTATCGTGGCACAGTGCCAGATGTGTGTTACTGTAAAAGCGGCAGGTTATGGGTTCTAATACCTTTCGAGGAAATTAAGTAGTTATTTAATATTCTTATGTCCTCGCTCTATTAATGAGGCAGAGCGGAGCGTTGAGTTCCTACACTCAACACGTAATGCCTTCAGAATTCGACGGTAAAGGGGAAACGAAAGTGTCTTAACATTAGGTTCCCAGGTTCCCTCAGTCCACACTGCTACGTGCCAATCTTTAATACTCAAATTGTATAATTATATAAAAAATATATTCTTATTTTATCCTTGTAAACTGATACTGTGGATTGATAAAGTAACTAACGTGATAATAACAGGTTTGCTCTCAGCAACGGATATTTATTTTAATAATTAACAACTTGTGTTTTGTCAAAGGAATTTAAGAAAAGGGTTTGGTTCTGTCGTAAATCTCTGGAGCTAATATTAGTTTTTATATAAGAAAACTATGTTTTTAACACTCGTTTATTAGGTGGAGGAAGTCGTAGTGGCGCAGGGGCCAGAGGGTGGGACAGTAAACACGATTAGTTGTGAGTTCGATCCCCACAAGAAGAAATGCATTAATATTTAAAAATATTCTAATTTCTTTGCACTGATACCAAGGAAAAAAGCCCGGCGTTGAGTTTCGCCATCCAACACGCATTGCCTCTACAAATTCGGCAGAAAGTATAGAACGGAGTGTCTTAGTCACTAGATTCCCTCTGTCTACCCTGCTATATGCGAGATACAGCACGCTGTATTGATTTTTTGTTATTAGATTCAGTTGTGGGATAAGTATTTCATATTTAAACATTTTTTTACCTTTTCACGTCTGAAGTAAAACAATTAGTTTGGTTAGATATTTAGCAATTTTACCGTTTAAATCATTATACAACAAATATTCTAGAAAATGTTTAAAGTACCCAATATTATTTTTAATTTATGGAAGTAGATACTTCCTTCTTAAAAAATGAGAATGAACCCATTAAATTCGAAATGTCTACAGATTTATCTTTGAAAACATTGAAGTCAGCTTTACGTTTCATAAAAAAAATGTTAAATCATTTGTATCGTAAAAATAAATCAAGTACCAATTACATTTACATTGCCGACAGAGTGTTGCTGAGTTTCTTTAAAGAATATTTTAAAATCTAAAGTTTATTTGACTATATAATATCTGCGATGGTTATGGGTTCAATCCGCCGGTAGATTATTTTTAAGTTCTTATTTTGAGGCCATCGTAGTACAGAGGTACAAGCGTGGGTCTGTCGCGACGGTTATCGGTTCCAATTCCACTCGAGGCAATGTAATATTTCACATTTTCACCTTCTGGCTCTGGTAACGGGTTAGAACGCGGCGTTAAGCTCCGTCACTCATCACCATCAACAGAAAGTGGAGAACGGGCTGCCAATGGGGAACAGAGTGTCTTAATATGATGTAGCGTATGTATATGCAAAAAGCGCATTAGTGAAGTTGACGAACGTAGTGTCTTACCTAATAGTAAAAGAACCTAGTTATTCTATTTCTATTCTTATCCGCTAATACATCAAACTATTCTCCAGTTTCTCCCTAATTCGAAACACTACATGTGGAACCGCGTAACTCAAATCCGCACTTGCTATGGCTACAACGCCAAAATGAACACGATTCACTCCCCAAAGTTAATATTAAACCCACAACCACCGTTTACAATCGCCACGATGACCTCAATATTTATTGTTATTATATTCCAATATTGTTAAAAGTTAAACATTCTAGAGACCGGCGGGCACCAGCTATTCAAATAAACGAAGTTAACCCTTTTTCACTAGGCAAAGCTTTTAGGGCAGCCCGTTTTTTTTTTATAAAAAAAAAATAATTAAATTTAGATTCATATCTAAGCCTTATCAAACTTGACAGATTAATTTTATCGAGCCTTCCGCTATATGGTTGGTGAAGCAGAAAGATGGTGGTGCTATCAACGGTACACCTGTTCTTATTCTTTTTTTTAATTGGTTGATTGAAGTTTTAACAGCTAAGAATGAATTGTGGTCGGCGTAAGGGCATAGGCGTGGCAATGTAATTGCGACAGGTTGTGAGTTCGATTCCCAAAAATATTTATTTCGTCTAGTTGGTTATTTTCATTTTCTCCGGCGGAAAGTTTGGAACGAAGTCTCTTAACACTATGTTCCTTCTGCCTATCCTGTTCTGTGCGGGATACAGCGTGAAATTCATTTGAATATTAATTGATGCTTTTGCTTGTTAGAAATGTATATTTACCTTACAACTTGTTTCAAAGAATACAGACCGCGTATCTAAATCGATTAGCATCTTTATGCGCCAATTACTATTTATTACATTATAACTGTAGAAATGAGTGTAACACAGAAACATAGTTTTTATTTTCTTTTATCTCGTTACATATTTATTTAATTCTTGAGTTTTTGATGTAGTAAGATAGAACTTAAGCTCTCCGTTTTCGACTTTTTACTTCTAGTGTGTGGGTTTTTTATCACTTTTAAACCAGTAGGAATATATTACATACCAGTACAGATATATTAATTTAGTCACTGTAATTAGATTTTTTTGTTTTCTTTGTACAAAATTCACTTGTTTAACACTTTCAACTTGCATACGTCTAGCACGAAAAAATTATGGATAATTATTATTGATAACCTCGAGAGCATTGTCCTTGGCTTTTAAAGTGTATAGCGAAGTTATAGTTCAAACTTTAGTACCTAATGAGAAAATAAAAATATAATTATTTTTATTTTATTTCGAAAGTAACATAGTTACATGAAATCCAACGGAAAGATAGCTTGTTTGTTTATTTTATTAAGAAAACATTTACAAAAGAATTATAAATAGAATTATTTTTTTTTAAAAAAAAGACTGGAATGACTAACATTTCAATGTAACGTGTTATTACATACCGTCTCTTCTATTAGAAATTTAATTTTTTTTTGTATAAATGTTCTCTACGTTTCATATTATCCAAGGTCGAACTCGCTTCCTTCGCCGCCTTGACCGAAGATAACTACTTGGCATTTCGCCAGACGTTTTGTTTTTATACGCCTACTGATATTACTTTATTATGTTTATGTTGACGTGAATGTTGTGATAGCCGTGCCAAGTAAAACGTTTTTATGTAGATTTTTCTGTTATATGTTGTTTTTTAATTGTTGTTTTGTAATTAATTACATACTGTTTCATTAAAGTAGGGGTTTTTTTATGTTATTAATGAAATATGGTTACGGTGTGGTGTTTGTTTGTAAACGCGATGGTTTTGGGTTTGATTTCTAATCGGAAATCTCTTCGGTGTGTAACAAGACAAGACAGAAGTGTAGATTTCTCAATCGACACGTAATGTCTCGAAAATTGGGCGGAACGAATAGTGTCTTAACATTATGTCCTCTGCCTCTACCTAGATATATTTGGGATACAGGTGAAGCGAAAAATTAAGAAAGTTTTTTGTATTTTTATTTTTACTGTACCTATAGATACTTGCTTGTTTAAATGAAATATTTACTTGTCTCTCTCTTCTCCCCAATTATTTTTTAACAATTGGGGAGAAGAGAGAGACAGGTAAACAACTTAATTCGTTAAAAAATCTTGCAAATTTCATTACATTAGAAAATCTTTGTAAAGAATTTTATTTAATCATAAATACTACAGTATCTATATCTCTTCTTAACTAGGTTTTCCTCCTGATTCATTATGGCTTAGGCAAATTAACTTAAGTGAACGTTAATTCTATTAATTGCGACGGCTTTAAGAGCGCTATGGAGGTCGAGTGACTATCTCGTTGCAATATTATTTTGTAAACTAAGTATTTAATTTTTAATTCAAAACAAGTTTATTTTTAATTAGTTAAAGTTCTCGAGGCCGTTATGGCGCAGTGGGACGACATATGACCTTTATATGGGTTGTGGGTTCTAGAGGATTATATTTAAATTATTATAATTTCGCTCTCGCACCGCCCTATTTGCGTGGGCTTTTTTTGTTGAAATTTTATGTATATTCACGCTGTAACTCGCAAATAGCGGAATAAGGAGAGGGAACCTGGGAACCTAGTGTTAAGACACTACGTTCCCATTATGACAGTTCCTTTAGACACTTTTCGCCGAGTTCCGGAGGTATTGCGTGTTGACAAACCGTTAACGACCAAACGTTATACGCTAGTTAGTCCGTCAACGAACGACCAATACGTGTGTATTGACCGTTCATAGATAGGTTTAACATTTCACACGTTGCTTACTCAGCGATAATGATCCCTACCCAAATGTTTGTTTTCCATTAACGTGTTTGTACTAAGTTCATATTACCTTCGATAGTGAAAAGTGGTCGTAGTGGCGCAGTGGTTCAAGCATGTGACTGTGAACGCGACGATTGCGCGTTCGATTCCCATTTGGGGAAATGAATAATATCATTTCTTATGTTTATGTTTCTTATGATTATAGTCTTTGACACGGCCTAAATAATACTCCTTCACGCAAGTTCCGCGAAAATATCTTATTTAAAATTATTTCCACTCACAATATCTAACAACGGCTTCGAAAATTCAGTGTATAAAGTGTGTTAATATACATTAGTGATACAAACATTGCAATTAAAATGTGTATAATATCGTAAATAACGCAATAATTGCTTAGATTTATATATTAATTTTTTTTTGTGACAATTTGTGCGGTCAGTTGAATTTTTCACTGCCACAGTGGTCGGAGTGCATCAGCGATCGAATCTCACGGTTACGCGCTAAGCAGAAGAACCATTATCGTATGCAGAGCTTTCGTCGAGACGTATGACGTACCCTAATCACTTCGTCATAGATTAAGCTCTGCAGATAAGACACATGTACGAACAAGCAAGCATTTGCATCTGAGAGGACAACATTATTATCATATTATTTACTCAAACTTATTAAATAATAAAAATGTCACGGTCAC